>JAWPHD010007726.1:0-124776 GCA_037043455.1 Cyrtodaria siliqua
GCTATTATTTGTCGGAGGTATAGTATTGTTTTGATTGGTTAAAATGGATAAATGATTGACAACTGGCTTGAAGTCTTTGTAATGTACAATACCGGAGATAAGCCGTAGACTGTTTGTGCATCCCACCATGCACTTTTCTTTCCACTCACCAGGAGAGTGTGTGAGATCCTATGAATAAGACAGCAACCTGTATACTGAATGGTTGTTTGAATGGTGTTTTACATACATTATACTGAGGCAGTGAGCAAGAGTCCTTTGTAATGTTTACTACTGGGTGGAGTCCTTCGTTTACTGTAATATCGGGGCAGTGAGCTAGAGTTCTTTGTAATGTTTGCTCCTGGGTGGAATCCTTTGTTATAATGCCGGGGCAGTGAGCTAGAGTTCTTTGTAATGTTTGCTTCTGGGTGGAGTCCTTCGTTTACTGTGATAAATGGGTCAGTGAGCTAGAGTTCTTTGTAATGTTTGCTACTGGGTGGAGTCCTTCGTTTACTGTAATATCGGGGTAGTGAGCTAGAGTTCTTTGTAATGTTTGCTACTGGGTGGAGTCCTTCGTTTACTGTAATATCGGGGTAGTGAGCTAGAGTTCTTTGTAATGTTTGCTACTGGGTGGAGTTCTTCGTTTACTGTAATATCGGGGCAGTGAGCTAGAGTTCTTTGTAATGTTTGCTACTGGATGGAGTCCTTTGATTACTGTAATACTGGGAGCAGTGAGCATGAATCGTTTGTGTGCAATGTTTGCTACTGGGTGGAGTCCTTTGTATACTGTCATACTGGAGCAGTGAGAAGAGTCTTTTGCTTGCTATGTTTGCTACTAGACCACGGCTACTTATTGGTATGTTCTTTCATTAATAACATTAAATAGGCATTATGTAATCACTAGCGCACACACAAACTCATCAGCAGCTAAATAACAAGTCGAGATATGGTTGTTTTGAGGCGGAATATTAGTTTCATATTGATAACATCTAGTATTACACCAGGAAATGTTAATTTACACGTCCGACAAGATGGACTATATATTTATGGATTCATCTTGAGTTGCATTCAAGTATGTTATTTTGCCTCATAATAAATGGTAGTTTGTATACCGCTTTCTCAAGAAGCGTTATAGCTCAGTGGCTAGAGCACCTGACTTGAAATCAGAAAATCATGTGTTCGAGTCCCGAAAGAGGCAATTTTTAGCTCTACTGATCAGAGATCAGCAGAGCTTATGCCATGGTGCGGCGTCCGTCGTCCGTCTGTCCGTCCGTCTGTCTGTCCGTAAACTTTTTTTTGTAGCGACTTCTCCTCTGAAACTACTGAATGGATTTTCATGAAACTTTACAGAAATGTTGCCCATGAAGTCTAGTTGATCCTAGCAAAAATTCATGTTGATGTGAAATCCAAGATGGCCGCCAGATCTAAAAATAGGTTTTTAAAAAACAAGTTTGTAGCGACTTCATGAAAACTATAAGTGATATTGATATGGGACTTTTTCTAAAATGATCAGCATGACATGATGTTGGTCCTTGTCGAAAATCGTTTTGATTCGACGTTAAACATGGCTGCCAGCGGCCATCTTTGTTTACATAGAGTTATATAATGAAAACTTGTAGCAACTACTCCTCTGAAACTACTTGACGGATTTTCATGAAACTTCACAGGAATATTGCTCTTGATGTCTAATTGATCCTAGCAAAATTTCAGGTCGGCCGGAAATTCAAGATGGCCGCCACGGCTAAAAATAAATTTTCAAAATACCAGTTTGTAGCGACTACTTCTTGAAAACTATAAGTGATATTGATATGGGACTTTTTCTAAAATGATCAGCATGACATGATGTTGATCCTTGTCAAAAATCGTTTTGATTCAACGTTAAACATGGCTGCCAGAGGCCATCTTTGTTTACATACAGTTATATAGTAAAAACTTGTAGCGACTACTCCTTTGAAACTACTTTACAGATTTTCATGAAACTTTACAGGAATATTGCTCTCAATGTCTAATTGATCCTAGCAAAATTTCAGATCAGCCAGAAATTCAAGATGGCCGCCACAGCTAAAAATAGATTTTTAAAAAAGAAGTTTGTAGCGACTACGTCTTGAAAACTATAAGTGATATTGATATGGGACTTTTTGTAAAATGATCAGCATGACATGATGGTTATAAGAGTCAAAACATTATTTTGATTCGAGACGTTAAACATGGCTGCCAGTGGCCATCTTTGTTTACATAGAGTTATATAATGAAAACTTGTAGCGACTACTCCTCTGAAACTACTTGACGGATTTTCATGAAACTTCACAGGCATGTTGCTCTTGATGTCTAATTGATCCTAGCAAAATTTCAGGTCGGCTGGAAATTCAAGATGGCTGCCATGGCTAAAAATAGATTTTCAAAATACAAGTTTGTAGCGACTACTACTTGAAAACTATAAGTGATATTGATATTGGACTATTTGTAAAATGATCAGCATGACATGATGTTGGTCCTTGTCAAAAATTGTTTTGATTCAACGTTAAACATGGCTGCCAGCAGCCATCTTTGTTTACATAGAGTTATATAGTAAAAAACTTGTAGCGACTTATCCTTTGAAACTACTTGGCAGATTTTCATGAAACTTTATAGGATTGTTGCTCTTAATGTTTAATTGATCCTAGCAAAATTTCAGATCGGCCAGAAATTCAAGATGGCCGCCACAGCTAAAATTAGATTTTTTAAAAAATAAATTTGTAGCGACTACGTCTTGAAAACTATAAGTGATATTGATATGGGACTTTTTGTAAAATGATCAGCATGACATGATGGTTATCAGAGTCAAACATTATTTTGATTCGACGTTAAACATGGCTGTCAGCGGCCATCTTTGTTTACGTAGAGTTATATAATGAAAACTTGTAGCGACTATTCCTGTGAAACTACTTGACGGATTTTCATGAAACTTCACAGGAATGTTGCTCTTTTTTTTTTCTTTTTTTTTTTCTTTTTTTTTTCTTTTTTTTTTTCAGTTACCAAATAGGTAACCCATTTATTCTCCCCGTGAATGAGTGTGTTGTGGGTCCGGGAGGGCCATCCCACCGCACACTTTACAAAGAAAATTATAACAATATAAAATAGTTGTCACAACACTCACTCATTCTGATACTCTCTTTCCTCTAGTTTCAGTATATATATGTTTTTCTCTTTGAAAAAATAAACTAAGTAAGATGGGAAAATCTTTTCTATTATTAATTTTCAAAATATATGGGTTACCAATTAACTGTCCAGTAGACACACCCTCTGTAAGATTGTTTATAATAAATCTTTAAGTCCAGTTTAATCTGGATTGATTCAGATAATCAGTGGTCAGGATCTTGGTATTAATTTTGCATAATGTTAATAGTATATTAATCTTCTAGTGCCTCTTTATAGTTTGTCAATTTTTCCGAAAATGATTCCAAGGTATTATTTTTGACGGCTATACATTTAAGGGATTCATATGAATGCTTAAGTCTGTTCTTCATAGCAGTGAGGGATAGTGATTTGTTCAGATGTTTTGATGAAAAAATATAATATTTGATTTCTATAATAATGTAAAGATCGGTTGATGATAGGTTTTTTCCAATATTGAATAAAAATAGTTCTTCTATAAATGTAATATGTATATGCTTAGTTAGTAACCAGGCCTTGATTTCAGTAAGAAATGTTTGTGTTTCTGGACATGACCAAAGCGTATGTGGAATGGTCTCGGGTTGGTGGCAAAAATTACAAAGTGGACTGTCAATGGCTTTAATTGTAAATAGGTATTTTTTTGTTGGTAATATTCTATGGTTGATCCTTACTTGAAACCATTGAAGTCTTGTACTAAGTTTATATATAAAAGGGGACATATAAATATCTTTCCATAAGTGATTTTCAATGTTATAAATGTTATCCCACTTCTGTTTAGATGTAGGTTTATCTTCATTTTTGTTTAGTATATCATATATGTTTTTGGTTCCTTTGGTGTTTTTAGTTAGAAGTGCAACATTAGCTAATATTAATGGATTTTGTAGCTTTTTATGGAACTTCTTAATATTTTGTTTAACGGCATACCCTTTAATTGATGCAACTATTCCATTATATTGTATAAAATTTGTTCTAACATTGTACATCTCCTTAAATTCTAGTTCTGAGTAGAAGTCTCCATTGTCTTTAACTAAATCATTTATAAGAAATATGCCTTTGTTATACCATGACTGAATGAATATAGCATTCCCACCAATTTTGAGATTATCGTTATGGAAAATAGGACTTGCTAGAAATTGTTCAGCAGTTTCAGGCTGATTTTTTTCATTAATATATGCATATGATTTTAAAACATCAATCCAAAATGGATTTTTTATCTGTGCAATTAGTATCTCTGTATATGTTTTCCCAAAACTTGTTATATTTTTTAAGTTGAGTGTATGCTCAATAATCTGTATCCATTTACCACCTGTAAGTATCCATCTTCTTAACCATGTTGCTTTAAGACCATAAATAAAAGCCTTTAAGTTAATCATTTTAAGCCCTCCTTCAAAGTATTTTTTTACCAGAACACTGTGTTTTATTTTTGCTGGTCCTTCCCATAAGAAATCATAAAAAATTGTATTTATTTGTTTTATAATATTATCATTATGGTTTGAAAGTGATATAAATAAATGGTTAAACATAGGTAGAAGAAGGGATTTTATTACTGTTATTTTTCCAAATGGGGTTAAGTATCTACGCTTCCATTGTTTGATTAAGTTTTTTATCTTTGTTATTTTTTCTAAATAATTTATATGAGTGATTTTATTCAAGTCTACATTGAAATTGATTCCTAGCAGTTTAAAATCAGTTTTCCCCCATAACAATTTCCACCTTGTTTTGATTGTATCACTGCTGTACTTTTTAATCCCTATCCATATTACTTGTGTTTTATCGAAATTTACCTTAAGCCCTGAATATTTTGCAAAGTAGGATAGCTCATTAAGAGTCTCATTCAGAGACGTATTTGAACCATCTAATATTGCCGCAGCATCATCTGCATATTGTGACAATTTGAATTCAGTGTTTCCAATAGTTATTCCTTTAATATTTTTATTATTTCTGATCTTAATAGCAAGAATTTCTGCGCACAAGATAAAGATATATGGTGATAATGGATCTCCTTGGCGGCAGCCCCTCTTAATTGGAAAAAATGATGACAAGTGTCCTCCTTGATTGATAGCCAGCTTAGCATTTTTGTATAGAACTTTTAGCCATGAAGTAATAGAGGTACCAAATCCAAAAAAAGCCAAAACTTTATGAATAAATGCCCAAGATAGAGAATCAAATGCTTTTTCAAAGTCCACCAACAAAATTAATCCAGGTAAGTTGTTTTCTTCAGCAAAGTGCATGATGTCAAAAAGCTACCTTGTATTTTCTCCCAAGTATCGCCCAGCTATAAAACCAGTTTGATCCCAATTAATAAGTTTATATAGTGTAGTTTTAATTCTGGAAGCTATAGTGCCAGATGCAATTTTATAAACGCAATTCAATAATGAGATAGGCCTATAATTCTTTAAAAACTTACGGGGTTTATTATCCTTTGGTATGCAAGTTATAATCCCTTCCCTTTGCGTTATTGATAATTCTCCATTAAGATAACCAAAATTTATTGCTCTTATTACAAAATGCCCTAAGTGCTTCCAAAAAACTTTAAAGAAGTCTGCGCTGAATCCATCTGAACCGGGACTGCGATTATTTGACATTGCTTTCAGCGTTGATGATGCATGTTCAAAAGTTATCGTTCCTTCCAGAGAGTTTGCTTCCTCAGGGGAGAGCTTTGGAATATCATAATTAAGAAGTTCTGTATCTAAATCTACATCTATCATGGTGGCATCTGTGCTACTATATAATGATTCATAAAAACATTTTGTTTCTTCAAGAATATCAAATTGGTCCGTTATTAATGTACCGTCATCTTTTTCAATTTTTGGAATAACTTTGCTTGTGTAATTATAGGATTCAAGATTGCAAAAATAGCTACTGGGTCTTTCATCTTCTTCAATAATAGTTGCTCTTGATCTAATAACATAACCTTGCATTTTCTGCTTACGTAAGTCTGTTAAAGTTTCTTTTAAATTTTCTAACTGCTCCAAATTTTCTGGTAAAAGGTTGTGTTCTAATTTCTCTATTTTTTGGATAACATCTTTCTCTAGGTTATCTTGTTGTTTCTTTTTAAAGCTTGAGTATGAAATGGATTTCCCCCTTAACTCCATTAAGAGTGTATCTAAAAATAATTGGTCATTGATGACAAACTGTATTTCTTCATTTGGTATGTATTTGATGTTTTGGATGTCATATATTGGTAGCGCATATTGTGTTATGATATCATTTATTTTTTCGTTCATACAATTTAAGTAATCTATGTCTTTCAGTAAAGAATTGTTATGTTTCCATAATGGTTTTCCTCTTTTAAATAAGGTAAAAGAAAGATCTAGAATAACCATGGAATGGTCAGAACGATAGCTAGACTCTATCGTGCTTTTGTTTACCGACGGTAATAAATTGTCTGTTATCAGAAAAAAGTCAAGTCGTGCCTGCTTTAAAGGGTTCTTTTTTCTCCATGTATATCTTTTTAAATCTGGATTATTCTCTCTGAAAGGATCAATAAGGTAATATTTTTCTTTTATTTCCAAAATCTTTTCACGAGCATTTTTATTATTTATATTTTTGTAATTGTAGTAATCAGTTTTGGGGTCCTGTACTAGATTAAAGTCGCCACACCATATCATTTTATCATTATTAATTGTCTCTGATAGTGTCACAATATTATCATAAAAGGCAGGATTATCGATATTTGGGCCATATATGTTAATTAATGTCAGTCTGTTATTATTAACAGTTAGATCTGCTATAATAAAATTGCCTTCAGGGCAAGATATATGTTTATGTAGAGTGTACTCAACATTTTTGTTAAATAATATTGCAACTCCTCTGGAATTTGAAGTACCAGAGCTAAAAATGCCATCATATCCCCATTGTGATTTTATAATATGTTCGCTAGATTTTGTTGAATGAATATCTTGAAGGCAGTATATATGGCATTGTTTTGATTTCAAGTAATTAAATACATCTAGACGTTTCTCAGTTGAGCCAAGACCCTGACAATTAACTGACAAAATTTTAGCCTCCATGAGTCATCATATAAGACATGTAATCAAAGTAAAATCCAAACAGAGAGGGTCCCCTGTACAGTACCAGGAATGTTGCTCTTGATGTCTAATTGATCCTAGCAAAATTTCAGGTCGGCCGGAAATTCAAGATGGCCGCCACGGCTAAAAATAATTTTTCAAAAAACAAGTCTGTAGCGACTACTTCCTGAAATCAAAATCAATCAGTAGAGCTTCAAGGTCATTGACCTCTTGTTTCTTTTCTTTTGTAAGTCATAATGTTTCCTGTGTACAACATTTGCAGTGGTTGATGTCTATAAAATAAATGATGTCCTGCATTATATTTGCTTGCTTAAATACCCGATTTCGACACGAGCTGGTGAATATCAAGTTACAAATAAAGACGCCTACAAAGAAGACATCGATTGATGTAGAGACTCTATATAGCTTTAAACAAGTTGAGGACATTTTAGGTATTGATAATTTACTGTCCACTTACAGCTACACTCGTGTGAGTAATTTAGATATGTACAACATTACAACATGTATCTTAATCTGAGTCCCTAAAATTAGAAAAAATGATTTGCATCCTTTTCAACAGAACAAAAAACTCTCAGGCCCTGGAGTTTTTTTTCACTGGAATGTATATTTCGCCTATATCTAGTCATGTGAGATAGATGTTTTCTTCTTGTGAGATTAAAACAATCTTTCATGCGTGAAGATAGGGAATTCCAACCCGAGGTATACGGCTTTTTATCGGAACCGAGTCTCTGCCGAGGTTCCAATTAAAAGACATACCGAGGGTTGGAATTCCCTATCTGAACCGAATACCCATGATAGATTCTTTTTCTTGCATATCAGAGACATGTTGTGTGTTGACGCTGCCAGCTACTAACGTTTTGCATGTTTTCCTGCATACCAGATGTTGGTGCGCATGTAAATTTTATCTCGACCCTAGGGTTCTGATGGAAATATCTAGCACCGGTAAAATGACAGATATTCTTGTCCGGTATGCAAGAAAACTCTCTTATATGACTAGCGACTCTTACATGAAGGTGACGTCGCCTTATTCTAGTGTAAAATTAAATAGTCATTGAAGTATGCCTGTACTAAGCGTATAATGGGAGAAAAAGAATCCATCATAAGTTTATCCATGTGAGATAGGGAAATCTCACCCTCGGGATCAGAATTGCAACCAGGAACTCGGCAGAGCCTCATCCCTGATTCCAATTCTGACCATCGGATGAGATTTCCCTATCTCACATGGATACTCATGATGGATTCTTCTAATCTATAGATAAGTAGGGAGGAATTTATCGGTATATTATTGATATTATCTATTTCTGTCATAATATAATTAGCAACAAGGTTGTTTTCTGGTATTTCTGTGAAAACAGAAAGAAATCTTAGAGACCTGGTTATAGAGCAATATTGATTTTGTCACAGGGATATCAAACGACTAGTTACAGGTTCAGTTATCACCCATCCACACTATATCAATACTTATTAGCAGCTCTTCGTGCAGCAGAGAAACAGTTTCGGTTGTTGCTGTCAGTATTGATTTGTATTAAAGCAGAATGTTTATCTATCTCTAAATACTGCCTCACACCCTCAGTGTAAGTTTGAAAGTATTTATGAAGATATGATCTTGGTGAATGAAGAAATCATTCAAAAAATATATTTCATTTCAATTAAAATACGTCAAGAGGTTTTCTTGTTTTATATAGCAGCTACATGTATATAGAAAAGCTTAAAGAATTTACTTGTTTATGTTTCTACAAGCTTACCATACAGCAATTAGGGCTTTAGGTTTACTTGTTTATACAAGCTTACTATACAGAAGGCTTGAGGTTTACTTGTTTATACAAGCTTACCGTACAGCAAGGCTTGAGGTTTACTTGTTTATACAAGCTAACTATACAGCAAGGCCTGAGGTTTACTTGTTTATACAAGCTTACCATACAGCAAGGCCTGAGCTTTACTTGTTATACAAGCTTACCATACAGCAAGGCCTGAGGTTTACTTGTTTATACAAGCTTACCATACAGCAAGGCTTGAGGTTTACTTGTTTATACAAGCTTACCATACAGCAAGGCCTGAGGTTTACTTGTTTATATAAACCTACCATACAGCAAGGCATGAGGTTTACTTGTTTATACAAGCTTACCATACAGCAAGGCATGAGGTTTACTTGTTTATACAAGCTTACCATACATCAATTAGGCATGAGGTTTACTTGTTTATACAAGCTTACTATACAGCAAGGCATGAGGTTTACTTGTTTATACAAGCTTACTATACAGCAAGGGATGAGGTTTACTTGTTTATACAAGCCTACCATACAGCAAGGCCTGAGGTTTACTTGTTAGCTCTACTGGCCAAGAGCTTATGGGATGGTGTGTTGTCCGTCGTCCGTCGTCTGTCTGTCTGTCGTCTGTCTGTCGTCCGTTAACTTTTCTTTAAACGGCTTCTCCTCAGAAACTGCTTCGCTAATTTTTACCAAACTTCACATGGATGATCCTTAGATAAATGCTTTTTAGATTTGTTAAAATTAGTTCAGCGCTACATCCAAGATGGCTGCCATTACCATATATGGTCGAAACCTTAAAAAATCTTCTTCTCCAGAACCTCTGGACAGATGTGAACAGTTTTTCTTTTAAAATGATCGCCAACGCCTAGACTATCAAGTTTGTTCAAATAAAGTCCTCGGGGTCAAAAATGGCCGTGCCCCGGGGTCCAAAGTTTGTATATTGAGGTTTTGCATGGTTTTCATATAGACATATAGGAAAAAACTTTAAAAAATCTTCTTCTCTGAAACCACAAGGCACAGAGCCCTCATGTATTACATGTAGCATCAGCTTATGGTCCTCTACTAAGTTCGTTCAAATGGTGACCCTGGGGTCAAATTTGTCCCTGCCCCGGGGATCACAGTTTTACATAGACTTATATAGGATTTTTTTTTTAAAAATCTTCTTCTCTGAAACTGCAAGAGCCAGAGGTTTAATATTTTGCATTTGCTATAAGTTTGTGGTCCGCTACCAAGTTTGTTCAAATGGTGACCCAGGGGTCACATTTGGCCAGACCCCGGGGGTCACAGTTTTACATAGGCTTGTATAGGGAAAAACTGAAAAAATTCTTCTCTGGAACCACATGGCACAGAGCTCTCATGTATTACATGTAGCATCAGCTTATGGTCCTCTACTAAGTTTGTTCAAATGGTGACCCTTGGGTCAAATTTGTCCCCGCCCCGGGGGTCACAGTTTTACATAGACTTATAAGGATTTTTTTAAAAAAATCTTCTTCTCGGAAACTACAAGAGCCAGAGGTTTGATATTTTACATTTATTATAAGCTTATGGTCCTTTACCAAGTTTGTTCAAATGGTGACCCTGGGGTCACATTTGGCCCTGCCCAAAGGGTCACATGTTTTACATAGACATGTATAGGGAAAAACTTAAAAAATCTATCTCTCTGAAACTGCAAGAGCCAGAGGTTTAATATTTTGCTGTTGCTATAAGCTTATGGTCCTTTACCAATTTTATTCAAATGGTGACCTTGGGGTCACATCTGGCCCCGCCCCGGGGGTCACAGTTTTACATAAATGCTTGTATAGGGAAAAACTGAAAGAAATCTTCTCCTCTGGAACTGCAAGAGCCAGAGGTTTAATATTTTGCATTTGCTATAAGCTTATGGTCCTTTACCAAGTTTGTTCTAATGGTGACCCTCGGGTCACATTTGAACCGCCCCAATGGTCACATGTTTAACATAGACATGTATAGGGAAAAACTTAAAAAATCTTCTCTGAAACTGCAAGAGCCAGAGGTTTAATATTTTGCATTTGCTATAAGCTTATGGTCTTCTACCAAGTTTGTTCAAATGGTGACCCATTGGTCACATTGGGCCCCACCCTGGTGGTCACAGTTTTACTTAAGTTTGTATAAGCAAAACCTGAAAAAAATCTTCTTCTCTGGAACCACATGGCACAGAGCTCTCATGTATTACATGCAGCATCAGCTTATGGTCCTCTACCAAGTTTGTTCAAATGGTGACCCTGGTGTCAAATTTGGACGCGCCCCGGGGGTAACAGTTTTTAGCTCGACTGATCAGAGATCAGCAAAGCTTATGCCGTGGTGCGGTGTCCGTCGTCCGTCTGTCCGTCCGTCCGTCCGACCGTCTATTCGTCTGTCTGTCCGTAAACTTTTTTTGTAGCGACTACTCCTCTGAAACTACTGAATGGATTTTCATGAAACTTTACAGAAATGTTGCCCATGAAGTCTAGTTGATCCTAGCAAAAATTCATGTTGATGTGAAATCCAAGATGGCCGCCAAATCTAAAAATAGGTTTTTAGCTCTACTGATCAGAGATCAGCAGAGCTTATGCCGTGGTGCGGCGTCCGGCGTCCGTCCGTCCGTCTGTCCGTCTGTCCGTCTGTCCGTAAACTTTTATTTGTAGCGACTTCACAGCTGAAACTACTGGATGGATATTCATGAAACTTTACAGAAATGTTGCCCATAAAGTCTAGTTGATCCTAGCAAAAATTCATGTTGATGTGAAATCCAAGATGGCTGCCAAAGCTAAAAATAGAGTTTTAAAATACAAGTTTGTAGCGACTTCTTCTTGAAAACTATAAGTGATATTGATATGGGACTTTTTCTAAAATGATCAGCATGACATGATGTTGATCCTAGTCAAAAATCGTTTTGATTCAACGTTAAACATGGCTGCCAGCGGCCATCTTTGTTTACATAGAGTTATATAGTAAAAACTTGTAGCGACTACTTCTCTGAAACTACTTGGCGGATTGTCATGAAACTTTACAGGAATGTTGCTCTTGATGTCTAATTGATCCTAGAAAAATTTCAGGTCGGCCGGAAATTCAAGATGGCCGTCACAGCTAAAAATAGATTTTTAAAAAATAAGTTTGTAGCGACTACTTCTTGAAAACTATAAGTGATATTGATATGGGACTTTTTCTGAAATGATCAGCATTACATGATGTTGATCCTAGTCAAAAATTGTTTTGATTCAACGTTAAACATGGCTGCCAGCGGCCATCTTTGTTTACATAGAGTTATATAGTAAAAACTTGTAGCGACTACTCCTCTGAAACTACTTGGCGGATTGTCATGAAACTTCACAGGAATGTTGCTCTTGATGTCTTATTGATCCTAGAAAAATTTCAGGTCGGCCAGAAATTCAAGATGGCCGTCACAGCTAAAAATAGATTTTTAAAAAATAAGTTTGTAGCGACTTCTTTTTGAAAACTATAAGTGATATTGATATGGGACTTTTTCTAAAATGATCAGCATGACATGATGTAGATCCTTGTGGAAAATTATTTTGATTCGACGTTAAACATGGCTGCCAGTGGCCATCTTTGGTTACATAGAGTTATATAGTAAAAACTTGTAGCGACTACTCCTCTGAAACTACTTGACGGATGTTCATGAAACTTCACAGGAATGTTGCTCTTGATGTCTAGTTGATCCTAGAAAAATTTCAGGTCGGCCGGAAATTCAAGATGGCCGCCACAGCTAAAAATAGATTTAAAATAAATAAGTTTGTAGCGACTACTTCTTCAAAACAATAAGAGATATTGATATGGGACTTTTTCTAAAATGATCAGTATGACATGATGTTGGTCCTTGTCGAAAATCGTTTTGATTTGACCTTAAACATGGCTGCTTTGTTTACATAGAGTTATATAATGAAAACTTGTAGCGACTACTTCTTTGAAACTACCTGACAAATTTTCATGAAACTTCACAGGAATGTTGCTCCTAATGTCTTATTGATCTTAGCAAAATTTCAGGTCGGCCGGAAATTCAAGATGGCCGCCACGGTTAAAAATAGATTTTCAAAAAACAAGTCTGTAGGGACTACTTCCTGAAATCAAAATCAATCAGTAGAGCTTCAAGGTCATTGACCTCTTGTTAAAATACAAGTTTGTAGCGACTACATCTTGAAAACTCTAAGTGATATTGATATGGGACTTTTTCTAAAATGATCAGCATGACATGATGTTGGTCCTTGTCGAAAATCGTTTTGATTCGACGTTAAACATGGCTGCCAGCGGCCATCTTTGTTTACATAGAGTTATATAATGAAAACTTGTAGTGACTACTCCTCTGAAACTACTTGACGGATTTTCATGAAACTTTACAGGGATGTTGCTCTTGATGTCTAATTGATCCTAGCAAAATTTCAGATCGTCCAGAAATTCAAGATGGCCGCCACAGCTAAAAATAGATTTTTAAAAAGTAAGTTTGTAGCGACTACTTCTTGAAAACTATAAGTGATATTGATATGGGACTTTTTTTAAATGATCAGCATGACATGATGGTTATCGGAGTCGAACATTATTTTGATTCGACGTTAAACATGGCTGCCAGTGGCCATCTTTGTTAACATAGAGTTATATAATGAAAACTTGTAGCGACTACTCCTCTGAAACTACCTGACGGATTTTCATGAAACTTCACAGGAATGTTGCTCTTGATGTCTAATTGATCCTAGCAAAATTTCAGGTCGGCTGGAAATTCAAGATGGCCACCATGGCTAAAAATAGATTTTCAAAATAAAAGTTTGTAGCGACTACTTCTTGAAAACTATAAGTGATATTGATATGGGACTTTTTCTAAAATGATCAGCATGACATGATGTTGGTCCTTGTCAAAAATCATTTTGATTCGATGTTAAACATGGCTGTCAGCGGCCATCTTTGTTTACATAGAGTTATATAATGAAAACTTGTAGTGGCTACTCCTCTGAAACTACTTGACGGATTTTCATGAAACTTCACAGGAATATTGCTCTTGCTGTCTAATTGATCCTAGAAAAATTTCAGGTCGGCCGGAAATTCAAGATGGCCGCCACAGCTAAAAATATTTTTTCAAAAAACAAGTTTGTAGCGACTACTTGCTGAAATCAAAATCAATCAGTAGAGCTTCAAGGTCATTGACCTCTTTTTTTTTCCAAAAAAAAAAAAAAAAAAAAAATTAATTTGTTTTTTTTTTTTTTTTTTTTTTCAATTTCAATTTGCTTTTTTTTGAATTGTTTCAATTTTTTTTTTTTTTTAATTTCTTTTTTTTTTTTTTTTTTTTTAATTTCTTTTTTTTTTTTTTATTGATTTGATTTTTTTTTTGAATTTTGATTTTTAGCTCAACTGATCAGAGATCAGCGGAGCTTATGCCGTGGTGCGGCGTCCGTCGTCCGTCTGTCCGTCTGTCCGTCTGTCCGTCTGTCTGTCTGTCCGTAAACTTTTATTTGTAGCGACTTCACAGCTGAAACTACTGGATGGATATTCATGAAACTTTACAGAAATGTTGCCCATAAAGTCTAGTTGATCCTAGCAAAAATTCATGTTGATGTGAAATCCAAGATGGCCGCCAAAGCTAAAAATAGAGTTTTAAAATACAAGTTTGTAGCGACTTCTTCTTGAAAACTATAAGTGATATTGATATGGGACTTTTTCTAAAATGATCAGCATGACATGATGTTGATCCTAGTCAAAAATCGTTTTGATTCAACGTTAAACATGGCTGCCAGCGGCCATCTTTGTTTACATAGAGTTATATAGTAAAAACTTGTAGCGACTTCTTCTCTGAAACTACTTGGCGGATTGTCATGAAACTTCACAGGAATGTTGCTCTTGATGTCTAATTGATCCTAGAAAAATTTCAGGTCGGCCGGAAATTCAAGATGGCCGTCACAGCTAAAAATAGATTTTTAAAATATAAGTTTGTAGCGACTACTTCTTGAAAACTATAAGTGATATTGATATGGGACTTTTTCTAAAATGATCAGCATTACATGATGTTGATCCTAGTCAAAAATCGTTTTGATTCAACATTAAACATGGCTGCCAGTGGCCATCTTTGTTTACATAGAGTTATATAGTAAAAACTTGTAGCGACTACTCCTCTGAAACTACTTGGCGGATTGTCATGAAACTTTACAGGAATGTTGCTCTTGATGTCTAATTGATCCTATCAAAATTTCAGGTCGGCCGGAAATTCAAGATGGCCGTCACAGCTAAAAATAGATTTTTAAAAATAAGTTTGTAGCGACTACTTCTTGAAAACTATAAGTGATATTGATATGGGACTTTTTCTAAAATGATCAGCATGACATGATGTAGATCCTTGTGGAAAAATATTTTGATTCGACGTTAAACATGGCTGCCAGTGGCCATCTTTGGTTACATAGAGTTATATAGTAAAAACTTGTAGCGACTACTCCTCTGAAACTACTTGACGGATGTTCATGAAACTTCACAGGAATGTTGCTCTTGATGTCTAGTTGATCCTAGAAAAATTTCAGGTCGGCCGGAAATTCAAGATGGCCGCCACAGCTAAAAATAGATTTAAAATAAAAAAGTTTGTAGCGACTACTTCTTCAAAACAATAAGAGATATTGATATGGGACTTTTTCTAAAATGATCAGTATGACATGATGTTGGTCCTTGTCGAAAATCGTTTTGATTTGACCTTAAACATGGCTGCTTTGTTTACATACAGTTATATAATGAAAACTTGTAGCGACTACTTCTTTGAAACTACTTGACGGATTTTCATGAAACTTCACAGGAATGTTGCTCTTAATGTCTTATTGATCTTAGCAAAATTTCAGGTCGGCCGGAAATTCAAGATGGCCGCCACGGTTAAAAATAGATTTTCAAAAAACAAGTCTGTAGCGACTACTTCCTGAAATCAAAATCAATCAGTAGAGCTTCAAGGTCATTGACCTCTTGTTTTTTTCATTATCTTTTTAATTACTTGACACTTAATTTAAATTTTCTTATCGGCGCTACTCATCCTAAATGCCTTGTTGAATTTCGACGAAACTTGGCAGGAAGCATTGGTAAGATGTCTAGTTGTGCATATCACGCTTTTGTGCCGGTTCGCTGATTTTTCACGGAGTTATGGCCCTTTGACATTTTTATTTTAAATTTCTTGTCGGCGCTACTCCTCTTAAACTGCTTGTTGGATTTCTACAAAATTTGGCAGGAAGCCTCAGTATGATGTCTAGTTGTGCAAAGCGCGGTATATCAATGAAATCTTGGACAATTTCGAAAACCAGCTAGATCTTGCTAGTAATAACAGAGTTATGGCCCTTGATTTGTTGAAAAATGCTATATTGTTTTTTCCTTTGTTAAATCTGAAGGAGAAGCGAGCTATATCTAGCTATATCTATCTAAATCTATAAGAACTGTTTTAGCAAGTAGAGCGTCCACAGGCCCTCTTGGGCCTCTTGTTTTTCAAGCTTACTATACAGCAAGGCATGAGGTTTACTTGTTTATACAAGCTTACCATACAGCAAGGCATGAGGTTTACTTGTTTATACAAGCTTACTATACAGCAAGGCATGAGGTTTATTTGCTTTACAAGCTAACTATATAGCACAGCTTAAGGTTGACTCCTACCTTTTGTTTTGCATGTGTTTATCCATTGTTTGCCTCTGGATTGCTGTATATGGAAACTGGGGCTCCTCCCATCTCTAGTCTCTGGTCCTCTGAGCCCTAGTTCTGAGCAGTCTAGTTCCATGGGCGGAGATACTTCATTCTTGCGGGTTTTTTTGGCGAGATATTTTGAGAGGTAACAATGACTGCTGATCAAATGATGAAAATAGGTAGTGGTTACAAAAAGCACATGCTATTCTTATTTTTGGTGAGTTTTATACTTCGACATGTGGTAATAAAGGTTCAGTAAATTGAAAAACTGTGTTTGTTTATACAAGCGGTTGATTATGTCTTCAGAAGACTCATTAAGAAGTGAGAACTGGAGTCCTGCCACATGATTCTCACAGCTAGTTTGTAAATTCATTGTGGCAGCAGACGAATAGAAAATCTTAAATAACTTACTTAACTTAATATTTTGCTATAAAACTTTCAGGATATCTCTATATCTTTTAATACAGATTTAAATTAAAACCGTTTTTGAATAGAAATCTCAAAAAATAATTTTCTAAACCTACTTTCTTGTTGCTGTTTTGGCTACTTTGGTGTTGGAAATGATTCAAAAACTACATTTGCATGTGAAATTTTCATTTTTCAACCAATTTTGACCACTAATAATTCTGTTTTGCTGATTTATGTACTATTTAAATGGTGACCGAAAAGTTAAAAAGTAAAAAAAATAATATTAATACACTTTGACAGCATAAACAACAGCCACACACAGTAGGTATTTTATGGATGTGATAGTTAATGGTAACACATATATGTTGCAGGATGATGCAGAACCTGAAAGATGGGGATGTTGACAAGCCATTTGCCTGCCCGGTTCCCGGCTGTAAGAAAAGATATAAAAACGTGAACGGAATGAAGTACCATGCTCGCCATGGACACAGAAAAGAAACCAGGTAATAGATCAGCTCCAGCTACTATACACGCTGTTATTGTCTTGCTAATATTACCAAAAGTAGGAAGAATAAATGGGAAAGAATTTTGAATCTTGAAAATAACTTGTTACATTACACCCCTGAATGAACACATTGAAATAGAACTAAATGACATCACGTTTTTGAAAGTAATGTTGCATGAATAGATTTGCGACGGGTTATGCATATTTAACAGTCGCATATTTTTTAATATCAACCAATCTTAAGGGAGGTATTTTTTTGATCTAGACCTCAAGCCAGGTCACTGACAATAGCTCTTTGTCTAAACTAGACCTCATAACTTGTAAATGATGGCCTCATATAAACGCCACTTTTTTTGTGGCTTTTATTGGTGGGGAGCATTTAAACGTGGGTATACGTTATACATTATAGGATATGAATTGTTCTCCTTGTATACTGAATTTTTATAGTTATTACCTTATGCCCATAAGGGCAGGATATGTATTGATCTCCCTGTATACCGTATGTTTATAGTCATTACCGTATGCCCATAAGGGCAGGATATGTATTGATCTCCCTGTATACCGTATGTTTATAGTCATTACCGTATGCCCATAAGGGCAGGATATGAATTGTTCTCCTTGTATACCGAATGTTTATAGTTATTACCGTATACCCATAAGGGCATGATATGTATTGTTCTCCTTCTTGTATACCGCATGTTTATAGTTATTATCGTATACCCATAAGGGCATGATATGTATTGTTCTCCTTCTTGTATACCGAATGTTTATAGTTATTACCGTATACCGATAAGGGCATGATATGTATTGTTCTCCTTCTTGTATACCGCATGTTTATAGTTATTATCGTATACCCATAAGGGCATGATATGTATTGTTCTCCTTCTTGTATACCGTATGTTTATAGTTATTACCGTATACCCATAAGGGCATGATATGTATTGTTCTCCTTCTTGTATACCGTATGTTTATAGTTATTACCATGTGCCCATAAAGGCAGGATATGTATTGTTCTCCTTATATTCCGTATGTTTATAATTATTATCGTATGCCCATGTGGGCCAGATGTAAATTGTTCTCCTTGTATACCGTATGTTTATAGTTATTACCATGTGCCAATAAAGGCAGGATATGAATTGTTCTCCTTGTATACAGAATGTTTATAGTTATTACCGTATGCCCATGTGGGTCAGATGTAAATTGTTCTCCATGTATACAGAATGTTTATAGTTATTACCATGTGCCCATAAGGGCAGGATATGAATTGTTCTCCTTGTATATAGAATGTTTATAGTATTACCGTATGCCCATAAGGGCAGGATATGAATTGTTCTCCTTGTATATAGAATGTTTATAGTTATTACCGTATGCCCATAAGGGCAGGATATGAATTGTTCTCCTTGTATATAGAATGTTTATAGTTATTACCATGTGCCCATAAGGACAGGATATAAATTGTTCTCCTTGTATATAGAATGTTTATAGTTATTACCGTATGCCCATAAGGGCAGGATATTTATTGGTCTTCTTGTATACCGTATGTTTATAGTTATTCCTGTATGCCCATTAGGGCAGGATATGAATTGTTCTCCTTATATTCCGTATGTTTATAATTATTTCCGTATGCCCATGTGGGCCAGATGTAAATTGTTCTCCTTGTATACAGAATGTTTATAGTTATTACCGTATGCCCATGTGGGTCAGATGTAAATTGTTCTCCATGTATACAGAATGTTTATAGTTATAAACCATGTGCCCATAAAGGCAGGATATGAATTGTTCTCCTTGTATATAGAATGTTTATAGTTATTACCGTATGCCCATGTGGGCCAGATGTAAATTGTTCTCCTTGTATACCGTATGTTTATAGTTATTACCATGTGCCCATAAAGGCAGGATATGAATTGTTCTCCTTGTATACAGAATGTTTATAGTTATTACCGTATGCCCATGTGGGTCAGATGTAAATTGTTCTCCATGTATACAGAATGTTTATAGTTATTACCATGTGCCCATAAGGGCAGGATATGAATTGTTCTCCTTGTATATAGAATGTTTATAGTTATTACCGTATGCCCATAAGGGCAGGATATGAATTGTTCTCCTTGTATATAGAATGTTTATAGTTATTACCGTATGCCCATAAGGGCAGGATATGAATTGTTCTCCTTGTATATAGAATGTTTATAGTATTACCGTATGCCCATAAGGGCAGGATATTTATTGGTCTTCTTGTATACCGTATGTTTATAGTTATTCCTGTATGCCCATTAGGGCAGGATATGAATTGTTCTCCTTGTATATAGATTGTTTGTAGTTATTACCGTATGCCCATAAGGGCAGGATATGAATTGTTCTCCTTGTATATAGAATGTTTATAGTATTACCGTATGCCCATAAGGGCAGGATATGTATTGTTCTCCTTGTATATAGAATGTTTATAGTTATTACCGTATGCCCATAAGGGCAGGATATTTATTGGTCTTCTTGTATACCTAATGTTTATAGTTATTCCTGTATGCCCATTAGGGCAGGATATGAATTGTTCTCCTTGTATATAGAATGTTTATAGTTATTACCGTATGCCCATAAGGGCAGGATATGAATTGTTCTCCTTGTATATAGAATGTTTATAGTATTACCGTATGCCCATAAGGGCAGGATATGTATTGTTCTCCTTGTATATAGAATGTTTATAGTTATTACCGTATGCCCATAAGGGCAGGATATTTATTGGTCTTCTTGTATACCGTATGTTTATAGTTATTCCTGTATGCCCATTAGGGCAGGATATGAATTGTTCTCCTTATATTCCGTATGTTTATAATTATTTCCGTATGCCCATGTGGGCCAGATGTAAATTGTTCTCCTTGTATACAGAATGTTTATAGTTATTACCGTATGCCCATGTGGGTCAGATGTAAATTGTTCTCCATGTATACAGAATGTTTATAGTTCTTACCATGTGCCCATAAAGGCAGGATATGAATTGTTCTCCTTGTATATAGAATGTTTATAGTTATTACCGTATGCCCATAAGGGCAGGATATGAATTGTTCTCCTTGTATATAGAATGTTTATAGTTATTACCATGTGCCCATAAGGACAGGATATAAATTGTTCTCCTTGTATATAGAATGTTTATAGTTATTACCGTATGCCCATAAGGGCAGGATATGAATTGTTCTCCTTGTATATAGAATGTTTATAGTTATTACCGTATGCCCATAAGGGCAGGATATTTATTGGTCTTCTTGTATACCGTATGTTTATAGTTATTCCTGTATGCCCATTAGGGCAGGATATGAATTGTTCTCCTTATATTCCGTATGTTTATAATTATTTCCGTATGCCCATGTGGGCCAGATGTAAATTGTTCTCCTTGTATACAGAATGTTTATACTAGGCTAGCGCTAGGATTTTAAACCCTTTAGCCAAATCTGGCTAAAGCCCTACAAATTTCTTTAGCCAGATTAGAATGTAGCCAGATTTTTGCCGAGATATTTTGGAACTTTAATTGAAGGCGCTAAAACCTCGCGTTTGCGTACACATCAAAAGTAAGTTAAAAGAGTATGCTTTAAACAAACAGTGTCACACTTCATGCACTTACTGTTTTGATCAGCTATTATCGCCATAAGAGGGTGCCACGTTATTTGATATTTTACCTGGCTCGATAACGCAATTAAATATATGGATAATATTCAGCGCGGGGACACAAACTAGTTGATTGATAGCGAGAGGCGGAACAGTGGGCGGCGTCTATCGCACACAACAATTTGACAGCGGTTTTCAATAAACATTGCGATAATTAGTTATCGGTCCAAATTGATTGTCGCTAATTATCTAACAACACCCAACGGGATATTGGCTTATAAACGTTCAAAGACGTTGTTTATTAGAATTTAAGATTTTTTAGACAAAATCGGTCACAAATTTCGATTCGTCAGACCGCGATGCTTGGCGAATTTGCTATGTATTTCTTACGATTTTCATTCGCCAGTTCGAGTTTCTTTTCGCCTGTGGCGATTTGGCGAATGGTTAACACGAGCCTAGCTATAGTTATTACCATATGCCCATTAGGGCAAGATATGAATTGTTCTCCTTGTATACAGAATGTTTATAGTTGTTACCGTATGCCCATAATGGCAGGATATAAATTATTCTCCTTGTATACAGAATGTTTATAGTTATTACCATGTGCCCATAAGGACAGGATATAAATTATTCACCTTGTATACAGAATGTTTATAATTATTACCGTATGCGCATTAGGGCAGGATATGAATTGTTCTCCTTGTATACAGAATGTTTATAGTTATTACCGTATGCCCATAAGGCCAGGATATGAATTGTTCTCCTTGTATCTATATAGAATGTTTATAATTATTACCATATGCCCATAAGGGCAGGATATGAGTTGTTTGCCTCCTTGTATGTATACAGAATGTTTATAGTTATTACCGTATGCCCATGTGGTAAGATGTAAATTGTTCTCCTTGTATACAAAATGTTTATAGTTATTACCATATGCCCATAAGGGCAGGATATGAATTTTTCTCATCCTTGTATACCAAATGTTTATAGTTATTACCGTATGCCCATGTGGGTCACATATAAATTGTTCCCCTTGTATACAGAATGTTTATAGTTATTACCATATGCCCATAAGGGCAGGATATGAATTGTTCTCCTTCTTGTATACCAAATGTTTATAGTTATTACCATCTGCCCATGTGGGCAGCATGTAAATTACTCTTCTCTTTGTAGAATAATCATGTGGTTGCACATGTATTTTACAGTCTCTTTTGTAGAGTGAAAAAGGCTTTCAAGTGTAAATGTGGTAAGAGTTACAAGACAGCTCAAGCCCTACGCTCCCACATGATCGTGAATCATTCAACAACAGATCTGCTCAAGCAACATCCTTCACCTCTCACAGTGGTCAGTACATCAGCTTCACAGGTAATTGCCTTTATTTCACAGTGGTCAGTGCATCAGCTACACAGGTAACTGCTTTTATCTCACAGTGGTCAGTGCATCAGCTACTCAGGTAACTGTCTTTATCTCACAGTGTTCAGTGCATCAGCTGCACAGGTAACTGCCTTTATCTCGCAGTGGTCAGTGCATCAGCTACACAGGTAACTGCCTTTATCTCACAGTGGTCAGTGCATCAGCTACACATGTAACTGCCTTTATCTCACAGTGTTCAGTGCATCTGCTGCACAGGTAACTGCCTTTATCTCGCAGTGGTCAGTGTATCAGCTTCACATGTAACTGTCTTAATCTCACAGTGTTCAGTGCATCAGCTACACATGTAACTGCCTTTATCTCACAGTGTTCAGTGCATCAGCTGCACAGGTAACTGCCTTTATCTCGCAGTGGTCAGTGCATCAGCTTCACATGTAACTGTCTTTATCTCACAATGTTCAGTGCATCAGCTACACATGTAACTGCCTTTATCTCACAGTGTTCAGTGCATCAGCTACACAGGTAACTGCCTTTATCTCGCAGTGGTCAGAGCATCAGCTTCACATGTAACTGTCTTTATCTCACAGTGGTCAGTGCATCAGCTACACATGTAACTGCATTTATCTCAGTGTTCAGTGCATCAGCTACACATGTAACTGCATTTATCTCAGTGTTCAGTGCATCAGCTACACAGGTAACTCTCTTTATCTCACTGGTCAGTGCATCAGCTACACAGGTAACTGCCTTTATCTCACAGTGGTCAGTGCATCAGCTACACAGGTCACTGTCTTTATCTCACAGTGGTCAGTGCATCAGCTACACAGGTAACTGCCTTTATCTCACAGTGGTCAGTCCATCAGCTACACAGGTAACTTCCTTTATCTCACAGTGGTCAGTGCATCAGCTACACAGGTAACTGCCTTTATCTCACGGTGGTCAGTGCATCAGCTACACAGGTAACTGCATTTATCTCACAGTGGTCAGTACATCAGCCACACATGTAACTGTCTTTATCTCTCAGTGTTAAGTGCATCAGTAACACAGGTAACTGCCTTTATCTCACAGTGTTCAGTTTATCAGCTACACAGGTCACTGCCTTTATCTCGCAGTGGTCAGTGCATCAGCTTCACATGTAACTGCCTTTATCTCGCAGTGTTCAGTGCATCAGCTACACAGGTAACTCTCTTTATCTCACAGTGGTCAGTGCATCAGCTTCACAGGTAATGCCTTTATCTCACAGTGGTCAGTGCATCTGCTACACAGGTAAATGTCTTTATCTCACAGTGGTCAGTGCATCAGCTACACAGGTAACTGCTTTATCTCACAGTGGTCAGTGCATCAGCTACACAGGTAACTGCCTTAATCTCACAGTGGTCAGTGCATCTGCTACACAGGTAAATGTCTTTATCTCAAAGTGGTCAGTGCATCAGTTACACAGGTAACTGCATTTATCTCACAGTGGTCAGTGCATCAGCCACACAGGTAACTGTCTTTATCTCACAGTGGTCAGTGCATCAGCTACACAGGTAACTGTCTTTATCTCACAGTGTGATCAGTGCATCAGCTATGCAGGTAACTGTCTTTATCTCTCAGTGTGATCAGTGCATCAGCTACACAGGTAACTGTTTTTATCTTGCAGTGGTCATTGCATCAGCTACACAGGTAACTGTCTTTATCTCACAGTGGTCAGTGCATCAGCTACACAGGTAACTGTCTTTATCTCACAGTGTGATCAGTGCATCAGCTACACAGGTAACTGTCTTTATCTTGCAGTGGTCAGTGCATCAGCTACACAGGTAACTGTCTTTATCTCACAGTGGTCAGTGCATCAGCTACACAGGTAACTGTCTTTATCTCACAGTGTGATCAGTGCATTAGCTACACAGGTAACTGTCTTTATCTCACAGTGGTCAGTGCATCAGCTACACAGGTAACTACCTTTATCTCAGTGGTCAGTGCATCAGCTACACAAGAAATGTCTTTATCTCACAGTGGTCTGTACAACAGCTACACAGGTAACTGTCTTAATCTCGCAGTGGTCAAGCATCAGCTACACAGGTAACTGTCTTTATCTCACAGTGGTCAGTGCATCAGCTACACAGATAACTCGTTATCTCACAGTGGTCAGTGCGTCAGCTACACAGGTAACTGCCTTTATCTCGCAGTGGTCAGTGCATCAGCTACACAGGTAACTGCCTTTATCTCGCAGTGGTCAGTGCATCACACAGGTAACTGCCTTTATCTCAGTGGTCAGTGCATCAGCTACACAGGTAACTGTCTTTATCTCACAGTGGTCTGTACATCAGCTACGCAGGTAACTGTCTTTATCTCACAGTGGTCAGTGCATCAGCTACGCAGATAACTGTCTTTATCTCACAGTGGTCAGTGCATCAGCTACACAGGTAACTGTCTTTATCTCGCAGTGGTCAGTGCATCAGCTACTCAGGTAACTGTCTTTATCTCACAGTGGTCAGTGAATCAGCTACTCAGGTAACTGTCTTTATCTCGCAGTGGTCAGTGCATCAGCTACTCAGGTAACTGTCTTTATCTCACAGTGGTCAGTGCATCAGCTACTCAGGTAACTGTCTTTATCTCGCAGTGGTCAGTGCATCAGCTACTCAGGTAACTGTCTTTATCTCGCAGTGGTCAGTGCATCAGCTACTCAGGTAACTGTCTTTATCTCGCAGTGGTCAGTGCATCAGCTACACAGGTAACTGCCTTTATCTCACAGTGGTCAGTGAATCAGCTACACAGGTAACTGCCTTTATCTCACAGTGGTCAGTGCATCTGCTACACAGGTAACTGTCTTTATCTCACAGTGGTCAGTGCATCAGCTACACAGGTAACTGTCTTTATCTCACAGTGGTCAGTGCATCAGCTACACAGGTAACTAATTATCTCACAGTGGTCAGTGCATCAGCTACACAGGTAACTGCCTTTATCTCACAGTGCATCAGCTACACCGGTAACTGCCTTTATCTTGCAGTGGTCAGTGCATCAGCTATACAGGTAACTGCCTTTATCTCACAGTGGTCAGTGCATCAGCTACACAGGTAACTACATTTATCTCACAGTGGTTAGTAGTAGGGCAGTGTATTGCCAGAGCACTTTCGATATGATAGGTATTATGATAGGACACACCGATACATGATACGATATACTTAAACAATTAGTGTAGGAGTGAGATGTAAAAAAGAAATGTGATGTCTGTAACAACTTAACAGCAAAACAATCCAGATAAAGTTACATTACTTAGTATATAAAAGAATAAAAACAAATAAAATGAATGTAAATAACTTTAATAGTCTTAGTTTGAATAGCTGAAATTTGGGTCTCATTTCGCTTTTTCTTTAGGCTTTACTTGGACTTTTATGAGAAACTCCATAAAAAGTGAGTTGCGGTTCGTATATATCCGTACATAGGAATATTGTAACAGCCCTAATAGTAATCTTAGTCTTACAAATTTGTGTTTAAATTTTAACATATTTCATTTTATTAGCTAGAAAACCGGTGATTCGAATACCATCGGTAACTCGGGCACATTTTCCGGTCCCGACGCAACTCCTATATAATTCAATGTAATTTAACCTCAATTATTCGAATATTATTTCTGGAATTCCCCAGCTCGCTCGAGTACTTTTTACGGTCCGAAGATCCATTTTTGTGTGAATTTAAACTTCGCTAAATCGATGGTGATGATTCTTTGTGTAATCGACGCAGTTGTGTTTATTTGTAGCAAGTTCGATCATAGTGCAAAAACAGATCAAGTTGGTTGTTAAAGGTGCAAATATTTATGATTGAAAAGCGATATTAGACAGATACAATTTATGTTTAGTGAACTTCGTTTACTGTTGATTACGATAAACAGGGTTGATTTTCTAATTAAATAACGTTTGTTGATTGGTTTTAATAAAAATAAAATAATAATTAAAATAAAGTGTGGTTACTTTTTAAATAGATAAGAGCATTTCCCGAGTATGTTTAGTGAACTTCGTTTACTGATTAAACACGGTTGATTTTCTAATTAAATAACGTTTGTTGATTGGTTTTAATCAAAATTATGTGCTACGCTATTGTCTATTCTATTCTATTCTATGTACCGAAACCAGTCTTACATTGTTCTCATTATTCGGACTATCAGCTTGTATGTTAAAATCTATTATAGTGATATTTCTTTAAATAAATGATAAAACAAACACATTATTGCAGTTTTTCTTGTATTTTCATTGTAACAATCACGTCATATATCCGTTATGAGGTTTAAACAAACATGCTTGAACATAAAAAAAAACATACCGCGAATGATACATCACGTACACAAGTAACACTTTTTCGGGCGATACACAAATTCAGATAGATATTATGTTTTTTGTCGTTCCCTTGATGCTTCGAAGCCACCGATAGCTCGAACATATCCCTATGGTCCTGCTGACTTCGAGCTATCGAGGTTCGACTGTATTTCATTTAATTGTAGTCTGAATTCTGTTGTTTCATTCAATAAACCAAGACACTATACTCATACAAACTGTATACATAAAGTAATGGAGTCTATTTATTTGTGTAGGTAACAACGTCTTCTCTGATGACCAACGCCATCTTCTCCGTCCCTTCCACTATTGCTCAGTCAGTACTTAACAACACAGACCTCAGTCTAGTCCCAGTTGCCGTGACAACCAATCAACAAGGGCAGATCACTCTAGCCAGCCCAGGTACTCTTCAGCTGATCAGCTGTCAGCCATCAAGCATCATAACTTCAGAGCAAATTGTGGCCAAGTGAAGCAGCCTGAACCAGATGCATGAAACGCTTTGTAAATATCAGCCATTGTAATATAAATATGGTCCCATATTCCAGCCTGTTTTAATATTATGGTCCCATCACTAGAAATTTTTTCAAGGACCTAAGCCTGTAATATGTTTAATTGATGTATATATTTAGAAGTGTAAGGACCTATTGAAACATGTGATTTGTTTGATCAATATATATGCAGTGCAAGGACCTAAACATGTAATATGTTGATTGATATCTAAAAGGGGTTCATGGTCCTAAACATGTAAAATGTATAACTATATATATATGAGTTGTAAGGAACTTAACATGTTATAAGTTTGATATATTTGAGGTGCAAGGACCTAAACATGTTTGATTGATATCTAAAAAGAGGTTCATGGTCCTAAACATGTAATTGGTTTGATTGATATCTAAAAAAAAAGGTTCATGGACCTAAACCTGTAATTGGTTTGATTGATATCTAAAAAAGTGGTTGATGGACCTAAACATGTAATTGGTTTGATTGATATCTAAAAAGAGGTTCATGGACCTAAACCTGTAATTGGTTTGATTGAAATCTAAAAAGAGGTTCATGGACCTAAACATGTAATTGGTTTGATTGATATCTAAAAAGAGGTTGATGGACCTAAACATGTAATTGGTTTGATTGTATCTAAAAAGAGGTTCATGGACCTAAACATGTAATTGGTTTGATTGATATCTAAAAAGAGGTTCATGGACCTAAACATGTAATTGGTTTGATTGATATCTAAAAAGAGGTTGATGGACCTAAACATGTAATTGGTTTGATTGATATCTAAAAAGAGGTTCATGGACCTAAACATGTAATTGGTTTGATTGATATCTAAAAAGTTGTTCATGGACCTAAACATGTAATTGGTTTGATATCTAAAAAGAGGTTCATGGACCTAAACATGTAATTGGTTTGATTGATATCTAAAAAGAGGTTCATGGACATTAACATGTAATTGGTTTGATTGATATCTAAAAAGAGTTCATGACATAAACATGTAATATGTTTGATTATATGAGGTGCTAGGACCTAAACATGTAATATGTTGATTATATAAGGTGCAAGGACCTAAACATGTTGTTAGTTTGAATGATATCTAGAACGATGTGTAAGAATCTAAACATTTTTAATTGATATCTATAAAAGGTGAAGTGACAAAAACATGTAATATGTTTGATTGATAATTATAAAGAGGTTCATATAAATTAAGTTTAAGGAAGTAACCTGTTGTACAGTTGAGGGCTGTTACATTAAAACATACGTGAGACTCCAGGAAGGCAATTAAATAAACATCAATCGGTTAACCCTATTTTCCGAAATTAGGTTCAGATTCACTTTCGATTCGATGGGTGGGTGTTCATATTCAAAAATGCCTTCCTGTGACCCATGTATGTTTAATGTTATAAATAAATGTTTATTCTGTTTGCCAATTATACAGACCAAGCGCCATCGCATGCTTATCGATCAGTAAGTGTTGCTGCTGTTTCATTTTGTTACTTCATAGAAACTATAAACCATATTGGCATTATTTAACTTTGACCAACGAAAACTGTGTTTGCTTTTAATTTAAACAATGCTTTATGACCGGTGCCTTTAGATAGTGTTGTTACCTAGAAGGTGTTTCCAAATCGGGTAGAAGGCTCTAGTATAGTGTGGCTTCTAAGGGACTTGCTACCTAGCTGCCACGCCAAGTGTAAGAGGCCTGTTAAAGTGTTATTATAATATAGTGTTCCATTCATATATGCCACAGTTTTGCACTCATCTATTTGTCATGCCAAGTGGAAGGGGCCTAGTTTAGTGTAGTGTTTCACTCATCTAGTTGTCGTGCTAAGTGGAAGGGGCCTAGTTTAGTGTAGTGTTCCACTCATCAGTTTGTTATACCAAGTGGAAGGGGCCTAGTTTAGTCTAGTGTTCCACTCATCAGTTTGTCATGCCAAGTGGAAGGGGCCTAGTTTAGTGTAGTGTTCCACTCAGTTGTTTGTCATGCCAAGGGAAGGGACCTAGTATAGTGTAGTGTTCCACTCGGCTGTTTGTCATGCCAAGTGGAAGGGGTTTAGTGTAGTGTTCCACTCAGCTGTTTGTCATGCGAAGTGGAAGGGGCCTAGTTTATTTAGTGTAGTGTTCCACTCAGCTGTTCGTCATGCCAAATGAAAGGGGTTTAGTTAGTGTTCCTGTCAGCTGTTTGTCATGCCAAGTGGAAGGGGCCTATTATAGTGTTTCTACTTATTTCTTTGCGTCGCCAAGTGGAAGGGGCCTCTTCTAGTATTATTATAGTGTTAACACGCCAAGTGAAAGGTGTTAGTTCAAGTGTCCCACTCAAACTATTTGCCAGGCCAAGTGGAATGGGCCTGTTAATGAAGCTATCCCCTGTCAGTGCATGTATGATTTACATCATTCATCCAGCACCTTTTATCTATTTCCATACATTTTAAAGGGACACATGGCAATCTTGAGTTTTTATTCAAACATTAAAATCTGCTCCTTGATTTACTTATTCTGCATCATTTTGACTTTAAAACTGCTTGCATATAATCAAATAACATAATGAGATTTCAGTTTTCTTCGTTATTTTACCTTTTTTAAAATATATTATTGGTGCAGTATTATAAAAAGATAGTAATATGTAAAAACAATTCGCTTTGAACTATTCTAATAATTAATATTAATGATTGAACGAATTCAAGTTAAGAGAAAAACTAACGGGATGCCGTGAGTTTTAAAAAATATCAAGATTGCCATATGTCCCTTTAATTAAACGGGAGTGAAAACTGCATAATTTTTTATTTTTAACTTAATGTCCTGTGATACAACTTAATTCACGCAAAGCATCCACTTCGAGGAGTATCCATTGGTTTTACTGGTATTATTGTTTTGCAGTCGTCACTAAAATTAGTAGGAAAAAACCTCCTGCACCGCTATAAAACTCGTGTAGGGACATCGAATTGTGTATACTTAGGATATTCCTGTTGTGAAAAGCAGTTGTTCAGGACAAAAAGAAACATTTCTGAATTCCTGTTTATTATAAATAAATAAATAAATATCATGTGTAAAGTCGTGACATATCATAACGCACATTGGGTAGTTATATAGATGTATCATACAATATATAAATTGTGTATGATATGTAATTATTTTTTTTCCTCGTACAAAACGCGTTGTATTTCGATGAAAATATTATATGTATGATGTAAATTATTGTTTATTAATGGTATATTAATGTAGTTACGTAGCTATATTACTTTATTTAGCTAGCTGTATTCACATATGGTATGATATGATGGTATATTTGTGGATATCAATATTGTTATGTTAAATTTTGTGCCAAAAACTACGTTTAAATGATCAAAACTAACGTGGACACTTGTATCCTATAGCCAATATTTCGTGTAAAGATAGTTTGATATATGTTTATTGTGATATACATTTTGTATATACATTTTGTTTTTTATGAATTTTGACTGCTTCTCTATTAAACTTACTTTAATAATTGTGCAATAAGGCATTTTTTTTTTCTGATGTAAAGTTTCTATTGAACTCTCATAACAAAAATGATGTGAACCGTCTCCTTAAAGATGAATGGCCATCCTTTCTCTTTGTAGTATTATCGATTAACAAATTTAACTCTTAAACATCATGCGAACATTTCTTGATAGTCCCGGAGAGAAACATATATTGAAAACCGCTACTAAGTTGTATGTAGAAATAAGTATTATTTGCATGACCTAGATACTACTTTTACCACTGCATGACTGCACGGGGGAAATGAGGTTAATCTGAATTGTATAGCTGCACAACTATTGCCAGATAATTGATAAATACATTTACCTGTGGATTAATTTACCTTTTCCAAGTTTTCTATGTCGTCAAATAAAATCTTATTCTCGCTTTTCACAGACATTGCAATGTGTGAATTGTAAATATCTTTTGTTGTGTAGCCCAGTGTGGTTCCCGGGTGCCCCCGTTTGGTCATGGGGCAAAGAATAGGGCCACTGCAGATCCCTTTAAAGGGGAAGGCAGAGCAAATTCATGTTCATTTTATCATTTTTTGTTCATGTTCATTAAAGGTCTTCATCATGATCCCTGCATTGTTTCCGGTGCTATCTCGCTCGCATCAAAAGAGCAGTGGCAGAAAAACAATAAACGTGGCTCCAGCGTAAATGGAGTTTCTACGATAAAATTTGCAGCAACTCTGCAGTTCAGGGTGAAAATGTTCTAGGCCCATTTTCCATATTTTATCTCGATATACATGGAAGATGAGCCTGGCATGTTCATGCCTGTTAGGCGCCATATAACCTTTTCATGTGTTGGTGCGCCTTAAAACCCAATTCAATTCAATTCTTTTGTTGTGTACTGATCTCGATTTAAATAAACATACTCATGAAACAAATCATGGCATGAGAACTTCAAGTGACCTTCTCACGTCTGTGAGATTTTATGAATTAATACAAGCAACCTGAAATGATTTATTTCTCTAAAACATTGTCTGTAATCTTCGTTTCTTCCAAGTTTCTAAACATTGGTTTCTCTGAAAATTCAGTTAGAGAGTTTGGGAAAAACAATACATTTGCTAAAGTAAGTTCTCTAACTGCAGGCTACTGTTGTTGTTTGGGGTTCAGTGCATTATGTCATGGGGGGAAAATATACTACGCAAGTCCCCAGTGCGGTTGCCGGGGTAGAGGACAACCACTACAAACCCAGCTAGAGGCAGAGGAGAAGAACCCACCCCTTCATACCCCTTCATGTTCATTTTGTCATTTTTTATCATGCTCATTCAAGGTCTTTGTCATGATACCACGTATGAAAACGTGGTACGTAGCGCCATCGTAAATGTAGTGTGTACAATGCAGTTTACAGCAACTCTGCAGTTCTGCAGGTTAGAAGGTTCTAAGCCCATTCTCCATATTTTATCTGGATGTTAATGGAGGATGAGCCTGGCATGTTCTTACCTGTTAGGCGCCATATAACCTTTCATACGTTTGTGCACCTTAACACCCAATTCAAATGAATTCAGTTTTATCCCATAAGAAAGAGAAACAAAAATGAGAAATGATATTGAAAAGAGCTTGTACTTGAATATACATATTTATACGTGTAAGGTCATTCAGTGTTAAGGGGTTGACCATGAATTTCATTCATACATTTTAAAATTGTCATTTGAGATATGATTTGCAGAAATCATAGTTACAGGGTGTTTGGTAAGTTTGTTGACTTCAAATTTTTAAAGAAGTTTTAAACAGAAAACAGGATTGCAAATATATTGCACAATTAAAATTTACAAATTAAGTTTATGAAGGGAGGCATATAGTAATCGCACCGTCTGTTCGTCCTTCCATCCGAAACACGAAACAATCATGTCTCAGCCATAACTTTCAAAAAACTGAAGGATTTCCATGAAACTTCACACAAACGTTTTAACCACAATGAGAATGTGTGTCGTGTGCAATACTTGGGTTCATACCTCAAAGGTCAAGGTCACACTTAGAGGTCGTCAAGGTCACACTTAGAGGTCAAATGAGTCAAAATGTTCACTTATTGGTGACATTTCTTGTTTATGTCTTTTTTTATTTTCTGTTATAAAGTCACTTGACAAGAGGGAATCTCTTTTTTATGCAATAATTTGGTAATTAACAAATTTGGTATTAAATAAGCAATTTTGGTACTCTGGTAGATAAGTCTAACACCCTGTACTTGTTTGTATTATTAAAATGTTTTATTTAAATTGTGTTTATTTGATTGTACTCTCCGTATATTTGTGTTCTTTTGTTGATTATGTGTGCTGTATTATTTATTTGTTTAATTTTGTGCCGTATTTATACATGTACATTGCTGAGATAGATGCTATTTTAGAATGGCTGGCCCATTTCTATAGTAAAAAGTTTGAAAATCAAATAAACATATTACATGTGTCGTGTAGATAATAAATAAATGGAGATAAGGTGAGCATTGGGGGATATCTGTAAAATAAATACATTCTGATGATGCTTATTCCGTGGTTTTAAAATTATAGTTAATAATCAGCTTTTCGTCTGTTCAGTTCTCGGATGAGATTTTTGCGATGAAGTTGCCTGTTTAATTTCTGTGTGATGTGTGAAAAGAGTAGTTTGTAGAATTACAGGTGCATTCATTTCTTCTAATTTCAGCGGGGCATCTAGAGATCTGTTTGTTTGTTTGAATGGTGGTTTACCTCATCTTTAGCACATGTTAGGCCATATATGATGGTCGATATTTAGTTGTTGAGGCAAATGATGTTTAACCCTCAAAACAAACAAATATCTCCTCAAAATAACCTTAGAATGCATATTTTCTTGATCGCTAATATTGTTATCAAAAGACTTACCCCAAACTAGGCAATTAACTGTGACAGTCAGGGGCGTACCTGCATTGTTTTTGGGTTTACGCACTGGGATGGGTGTGGGAGGGGTCCCCCTCCCGGTGGTGGGGTGTCCGGGGGGGCCTCCCCCGGGCAAATTGAACCCTAAATAAGTAGTTTTTAGTGACTTACAAACGTATTTTGAAGATATTCTAATTCTCCAGAGTAAATTATACACCTCTCACCTCTCACCCTCCCTCCCCACACCCTTTTGGCTTCACTTTTTATTGCATTTTTCGCATGTTTAGCTTTTTAATTTTTCCGACACTAACTCCGAATTATACGCACGGGCGTAGGAGTATGCCCAGGTACGCCCCTGTCACACATTCATTATTAAGAAATAAGAAGAATGATCTGTTTTGATTTAAGTCTTTCATATTTATTTATTTTGTCATTGGTTTATAAACATATTGATGTGAATGTAATATATAGGCTGGAAGTCAGAGCTTTGTTTTGAGTTAAATGAAAGGTAGGCATACAGCCAAACAATCGTCGTTATTAAGAGTACTGAACAATTTGGTCAGCGGTGAAAGAATCATCAAAATCGGATGATAAACAAAGAAGATATGTCATTTGAAGGCTCTTTTGAAACATATGGACGCCGCTATTTTGAGAACTGTGACATTGCAGTTCTAAATTACTATATATATAATATTTATAAATATAATAACTAATTTATCAGGGGGAAACCACAGTAAATGTATGAAAATTAGGTAAACTAAAGTTTTACAATATATTATATGGCCAGTGAAGGATTTTGCATTCATGTGCAGTGATTTTCTCCGCTTTAAATGATATTTACCAATATGCCATATATGGTAATTTAGAATAATGACGGCTTATTTCTCAAAATGGCAGCTCTCGTATCCGTTGTAGAACAACTTTCAAGTGGTCATATCGTCTTTTGTTTATTATCCGATTTTGATCCTTCTTGCACCTTTTTCCAAGTTTTTCAGAACTTCCAGTAATAAAGATTGTTTGTCTGTGTCACTACATTCCCTTTAATAGTTTGTCGGTCGTCAAGGCAACATTGCCAGCAGGTGTTCAACTTGATACGTAAACGGTCATCAAGGGCAACATTGCCAGCAGTGTTCAACTTTACGTAAACAGGCGTCAAGGGCAACATTGCCAGCAGTGTTCAACTTGATATGTAAACAGGCGTCAAGGGCAACATTGCCAGCAGGTGTTCAGCTTGATATGTAAACTATAGGAATGTGTACAGTGTATTTATATAATGTTATCATTGTCAATAGTTTAACTTATATCATTCTACTTTGTCAATAGTTTAACTTATATCATTCTACTTTACAATGCTCTTCAGTGGAACTTATATTCTTGTTTAAGTAAGTTGTATAGCCTTGACACGAGTTAAATTCCTTAAATATATTGATGAGCAGGAAAACTAGAGGCACAAAATCGAAAGTTACCCCAGTCTTCAAAAGTTAAAATTCTTAGTTTTAAATGCCAAGTAACAGGAGCATTTACAAGAACGCTGAAAAAAATGTTGTGGGGGACTGGGGTTGAATATAATGAATGAAGAACTCTTCTTGCACACGTGTTTAATTGTGCTTGTATATGGTGGTCATAAAGCTCTGGTTGTACATGGTATAGAACTAGTTTAAACATATTTTGAACTATATATATATATTATTTATAAATTGTCAATATTTTTAGCTTCAATTTTCCCTCTGCTATATTTTAATTTTAAAAACATCTGGTGACATCCAATTGATATCTATTGTGTTCACTACGATAATACACGGATCTTCATTACACTGACATAGTTTACTTTGGTACCTGTTGTACAATAAATTATTGTTACTGTTAATAAAATTAAAAAAGACATAGATCGTTTCGTCATTTGTATCATCCATTCTTGCACTTAGTTTATTATTAGTGTCTACATGCAGCGCATATGGTAATCGTGCTGTCTATGTTCAAAAGTTATTTGGTATCCATTCCATGACTGAAATCATTTTTGATAACGAAATCAAACTACTTTGGTAGACCATCTCCCCATGAGAAGATGAATCTATTAAATTTGGGGTCGGAAGGTCAAGGTCGCCATGACCCGATCATGAAAAGTCTTGTTCACATAACACGTCAACTTCTCATGTTTGTCAAACTACACAGAGTGTCCACGGTAACAAGATTAACCTGTTAATGTGTGGGCCACAGGTCAAAGTCACCATGACCTAATCATGAATGAATGAATGGTGTTTTACGGCACGTCGACACATAAATAGGTCATATTGTGCGCAAAAACTGATGAATGATAAAGAAATGAAGTATTAATTTTAAAAAAATGTAAATATATAAAGATAAAACTATTTACAAGTAAGGGATGATATTGGTAGTAATATAAACTATATATGTAAATCAACAAAATTAATGCCCGAAAACGGGTGACCTAATCATGAAAAGCCTTGTTCACATATTCATGAAAAGCCTTGTTCACATAACAGGTCAACTCATGTTTGTCAAACTACACAGAATGTCCATGGTAACCTGTTAATGTGTGGGTCAGAGTCACCATGACCTGATCATGAAAAGCCTTGTTCACATAACATGTCAACTTCTCATGTTTGTCAAACTACACAGACTGTCCATGGTAACAAGATTAACCTGTTAATGTGTGGGTCAAAGGCCAAAGTCACCATGACCTGATCATGAAATGCCTTGTATAACTTCAACTTTGGGAACCATGTTCATCAGACTACACAGGTGTGACAAGAAGACAATGGTTTAAAGGTCAAGTTCACCAAGACTTTATCATGTAAACACCGTGTATAACTCACCAACCAGTCGCAATGTTGATGACAGTTCTTGTCCACTGTGATGAGAGAACCCCTGTTTTTGGGTCAGTAGGTCAAGGTAGCCATGACCCAATCATGAAATAACTTGGCCGCATGGCAACTCATTTCACGCTTTTCAAATTTGACAGAAAAACTTCATGAATATTTTATGGAAGATGAGTATATAGCCTCATGGTAGGTAGTACATAGCCTTATGGAAGATGAATATATAACTCATGGAAGATGAGTATAGGCTCATGGTAGATGAATATATACCTCATGGAAGATGAGTATATAGCCTCGTCTAAGATAAGTATATATCCTCATGGAAGATGAGTATATAGCATCGTTTTTCAAATTTGACAGAAAAACTTCATGAATAGTTTATGGAAGATGTGTATATAGCCTTATGGAAAATAAATACATAGCCTCGTAGAAGATATTTATATAGCCACCTCGAAGATGAGTATATAGCCTCATGGAAGATGTGTATATAGCCTCGTGGAAGATGTGTATATAGCCTCGTGGAAGATGTGTATATAGCCTCGTGGAAGATGTGTATATAGCCTCGTGGAAGATGTGTATATAGCCTCATGAAAGATGAGTATATACCTCATGGTAGATGTGTGTATATAGCCTCATGGCAGATGAGTATATAGGTCATGGAAGATGAGTATATAGCCTCGTGAAAGATGTGTATATAGTCTCGCGGAAGATTAGTATATAGCTTCATGGAAGATGACTATAGTATCATTTTTCAAATTTGACAGAAAAACTTCATGAATATTTTATGGAAGATGAGTATATAGCCTTATGGAAGATGAATATGTAGCACATGAAAGATGAGTATAGGCTCATGGTAGATGAACATATACTTCTAGGAAGATGAGTATATAGCTCATGGAAGATGTTTATATAGCCTGATGGAAGATAAATATATAGCATCGTAGATATGTATATAGCCACCTCGAAGATGAGTATATAGCCTCATGAAAGATGTGTATATACCTCATGGTATATGTGTGTATATAGCCTCATGGCAGATGAGTATATAGCTCATAGAAGATGAGTAAATAGCTCATGGAAGATGAGTATATAGCCTCATGGAAGATGTGTATTTAGCCTCATGAAAGATGAGTATATACCTCATGGTAGATGTGTGTATATAGCCTCATGGCAGATGAGTATATAGCTCATGGAAGATGAGTATATATCTCATGGAAGATGAGTATATAGCTCATGGAAGATGAGTATATAGCTTCGTGAAAGATGTGTATATAGTCTCGCTGAAGATTAGTATATATAGCTTCATGGAAGATGACTTTATAGTATCGTTTTTCAAATTTGACAGAAAAACTTCATGAATATTTTATGGAAGATGAGTATATAGACTAATGGAAGATGGGTATATAGCTCATGGAAGATGAGTATATAGGCTCGTGGAAGATGTTTTTATAGCCTCATGGTAGATGAATATATAACATCGTGGAAGATATTTATATAGCCACATCGAATGGAAGATGAGTATATAGCATCGTGGAAAATGTGTATATAGCATTGTGGAAGATGAGTATATAGCCACATGGAAGATGAGTATATAGGCTCGTGGAAGATGAGTATAGCTGCATGGAAGATGAGTATATAGCCTCATTTAAGATGTGTATATAGCCTTGTGGAAGATGAGTATATAGCCACATGGAAGATGAGTATATAGGCTCGTGGAAGATGTGTTTATAGTTGTGGATGATGTGTATATAGCCTCATGGAAGATGAGTATATAACCTCGTGGAAGATGTGTATAGCTGTATGAAAGATGAGTATATAGCCTGATGGAAGATGTGTATATAGCATCGTGGAAGATGAGTATATAGTCACATGGAAAATGAGTATATAGGTTCGTGGAAGATGTGTTTATAGCATCATGGAAGATGAGTATATAGCCACATGGAAGATGGTTAATTAGCCTCATGGAAGATGGAGTATATAACATCGTGGAAGATATGTATATAGCCTCCTGATAGATAAGTATATAGCCTCAAGGAAGATGAGTATATAGCCAAAAAAATGTTGTGGGGGACTGGGGTTGAATATAATGAATGAAGAACTCTTCTTGCACACGTGTTTAATTGTGCTTGTATATGGTGGTCATAAAGCTCTGGTTGTACATGGTATAGAACTAGTTTAAACATATTTTGAACTATATATATATATTATTTATAAATTGTCAATATTTTTAGCTTCAATTTTCCCTCTGCTATATTTTAATTTTAAAAACATCTGGTGACATCCAATTGATATCTATTGTGTTCACTACGATAATACACGGATCTTCATTACACTGACATAGTTTACTTTGGTACCTGTTGTACAATAAATTATTGTTACTGTTAATAAAATTAAAAAAGACATAGATCGTTTCGTCATTTGTATCATCCATTCTTGCACTTAGTTTATTATTAGTGTCTACATGCAGCGCATATGGTAATCGTGCTGTCTATGTTCAAAAGTTATTTGGTATCCATTCCATGACTGAAATCATATTTGATAACGAAATCAAACTACTTTGGTAGACCATCTCCCCATGAGAAGATGAATCTATTAAATTTGGGGTCGGAAGGTCAAGGTCGCCATGACCCGATCATGAAAAGTCTTGTTCACATAACACGTCAACTTCTCATGTTTGTCAAACTACACAGAGTGTCCACGGTAACAAGATTAACCTGTTAATGTGTGGGCCACAGGTCAAAGTCACCATGACCTAATCATGAATGAATGAATGGTGTTTTACGGCACGTCGACACATAAATAGGTCATATTGTGCGCAAAAACTGATGAATGATAAAGAAATGAAGTATTAATTTTAAAAAAATGTAAATATATAAAGATAAAACTATTTACAAGTAAGGGATGATATTGGTAGTAATATAAACTATATATGTAAATCAACAAAATTAATGCCCGAAAACGGGTGACCTAATCATGAAAAGCCTTGTTCACATATTCATGAAAAGCCTTGTTCACATAACAGGTCAACTCATGTTTGTCAAACTACACAGAATGTCCATGGTAACCTGTTAATGTGTGGGTCAGAGTCACCATGACCTGATCATGAAAAGCCTTGTTCACATAACATGTCAACTTCTCATGTTTGTCAAACTACACAGACTGTCCATGGTAACAAGATTAACCTGTTAATGTGTGGGTCAAAGGCCAAAGTCACCATGACCTGATCATGAAATGCCTTGTATAACTTCAACTTCGGGAACCATGTTCATCAGACTACACAGGTGTGACAAGAAGACAATGGTTTAAAGGTCAAGTTCACCAAGACTTTATCATGTAAACACCGTGTATAACTCACCAACCAGTCGCAATGTTGATGACAGTTCTTGTCCACTGTGATGAGAGAACCCCTGTTTTTGGGTCAGTAGGTCAAGGTAGCCATGACCCAATCATGAAATAACTTGGCCGCATGGCAACTCATTTCACGCTTTTCAAATTTGACAGAAAAACTTCATGAATATTTTATGGAAGATGAGTATATAGCCTCATGGTAGGTAGTACATAGCCTTATGGAAGATGAATATATAACTCATGGAAGATGAGTATAGGCTCATGGTAGATGAATATATACCTCATGGAAGATGAGTATATAGCCTCGTCTAAGATAAGTATATATCCTCATGGAAGATGAGTATATAGCATCGTTTTTCAAATTTGACAGAAAAACTTCATGAATAGTTTATGGAAGATGAGTATATAGCCTTATGGAAAATAAATACATAGCCTCGTAGAAGATATTTATATAGCCACCTCGAAGATGAGTATATAGCCTCATGGAAGATGTGTATATAGCCTCGTGGAAGATGTGTATATAGCCTCATGAAAGATGAGTATATACCTCATGGTAGATGTGTGTATATAGCCTCATGGCAGATGAGTATATAGGTCATGGAAGATGAGTATATAGCCTCGTGAAAGATGTGTATATAGTCTCGCGGAAGATTAGTATATAGCTTCATGGAAGATGACTATAGTATCATTTTTCAAATTTGACAGAAAAACTTCATGAATATTTTATGGAAGATGAGTATATAGCCTTATGGAAGATGAATATGTAGCACATGAAAGATGAGTATAGGCTCATGGTAGATGAACATATACTTCTAGGAAGATGAGTATATAGCTCATGGAAGATGTTTATATAGCCTGATGGAAGATAAATATATAGCATCGTAGATATGTATATAGCCACCTCGAAGATGAGTATATAGCCTCATGAAAGATGAGTATATACCTCATGGTATATGTGTGTATATAGCCTCATGGCAGATGAGTATATAGCTCATAGAAGATGAGTAAATAGCTCATGGAAGATGAGTATATAGCCTCATGGAAGATGTGTATTTAGCCTCATGAAAGATGAGTATATACCTCATGGTAGATGTGTGTATATAGCCTCATGGCAGATGAGTATATAGCTCATGGAAGATGAGTATATATCTCATGGAAGATGAGTATATAGCTCATGGAAGATGAGTATATAGCTTCGTGAAAGATGTGTATATAGTCTCGCTGAAGATTAGTATATATAGCTTCATGGAAGATGACTTTATAGTATCGTTTTTCAAATTTGACAGAAAAACTTCATGAATATTTTATGGAAGATGAGTATATAGACTAATGGAAGATGGGTATATAGCTCATGGAAGATGAGTATATAGGCTCGTGGAAGATGTTTTTATAGCCTCATGGTAGATGATTATATATAACATCGTGGAAGATATTTATATAGCCACATCGAATGGAAGATGAGTATATAGCATCGTGGAAAATGTGTATATAGCATTGTGAAAGATGAGTATATAGCCACATGGAAGATGAGTATATAGGCTCGTGGAAGATGAGTATAGCTGCATGGAAGATGAGTATATAGCCTCATTTAAGATGTGTATATAGCCTTGTGGAAGATGAGTATATAGCCACATGGAAGATGAGTATATAGGCTCGTGGAAGATGTGTTTATAGTTGTGGATGATGTGTATATAGCCTCATGGAAGATGAGTATATAACCTCGTGGAAGATGTGTATAGCTGTATGAAAGATGAGTATATAGCCTGATGGAAGATGTGTATATAGCATCGTGGAAGATGAGTATATAGTCACATGGAAAATGAGTATATAGGTTCGTGGAAGATGTGTTTATAGCATCATGGAAGATGAGTATATAGCCACATGGAAGATGGTTAATTAGCCTCATGGAAGATGGAGTATATAACATCGTGGAAGATATGTATATAGCCTCCTGATAGATAAGTATATAGCCTCAAGGAAGATGAGTATATAGCCACATGGAAGATGAGTATATAGTATATAGCATCATGGAAGATGAGTATATAGCCACATGGAAGATGGGTATATACATGTAGCATCGTGGAAGATATGTATATAGCCTCATGGAAGATGAGTATATAACCTCATGGAAGATGAATATATAGTCACGTGGAAGATGAGTATATAGATTGTGGAAGATGTGTATATAGCATCGTGGAAGATAAGTATATAGCATCATGAAAGATGAGTATATAGCCTCGTGGAAGATGTGTATATAGCCACATGGAATATAGCATCGTAGAAGATGAGTATATAGCATCATGGAAGATGAGTATATAGCATCATGGAAGATGAGTATATAGCCTCGTAAAAGATGAGTATATAGCCTCATGGAAGATGAGTATATAGCCTCATGAAAGATGAGTATATAGCATCAGGGAAGATGAGTATATAGCCTCGTGAAAGATGAGTATATAGCCTCATGGAAGATGAGTATATAGCCTGGTGGAAGATGAGTATATAGCCTCGTGGAAGATGTGTATATAGCCACATGGAAGATGAGCATATAGCCGCATAGAAGATGAGTATATAGCATCGTGGAAGGAGTGTATTAAGCCTCATGAAGATGAGTATATAACCTCATGCAATATGTGTATATAACCAAATGGAAAACGAGTATATAGCCGCGTGGAAGATGAGTAAATAGCATCGTGGACGATATATATATAGCCACATGGAAAATGAGTATATAGTCTGATGGAAGATGTGTATATAGGCTCGTGGAAGATATGTATATAGCATCGAGGAAGATGAGTATATAGAATCATGGAAGATGAGTATATAGCCTCGTGGAAGATGAATGCATAGCCTCATGGAAGATGTATATATAGCCTCGTGGAAGATGTGTATATAGCCACATGGAAGATAAGTATATAGCCGCATAGAAGATGAGTATATAGCATCATGGAAGGTATGTATTTGCCTCATGAATATGAGTATATAACCTCATGGAATATGAGTCATGGAAGATGCGTATATAGCCACGTGGAAGATGAGTATATAGCCTCGTGGAAGATGAGTAAATAGCATCGTGGAAGATATTTATATGACCACATGGAAGATGACTATATAGCCTGATGGAAGATATGTATATAGGCTCGTGGAATATATGTTTATAGCATCATGGAATATGAGTATATAGCCTCGTGGTAGATGTGTATATAGCCTTGTGGAAGATGAATATATAGCCTCGTGGAAGATGTTTATATAGCATCATCGAAGATGTGTATATAGCCGCATCGAAGATGAGTATATAGCCACATGGAAGATGGGTATATAGCCTCATCGAAGATGGAGTATATAGCCTCGTGGAAGATGTGTATATAGCCACATGGAATATGAGTATATAGCCTCGTGGAAGATGAGTATATAGCATCGTGTAAGATGAGTAAATAGCATCGTGGAAGATATGTAAATAGCCAAATGGAAGATGAGAATATAGCCTCGTGGAAGATGTGTAGATAGCCACAAGGAAGATGAGTATATAGCCTCGTGGAAGATGAGTATATAGCATCGTGTAAGATGAGTAAATAGCATCGTGGAAGATATGTAAATAGCCAAATGGAGATGAGAATATAGCCTCGTGGAAGATGTGTATATAGCCACATCGAAGATGAGTATATAGCTGCATGGAAGATGAGTATATGGCATCGTGAATGTTGAGTATATAGCATCGTGGAAGATATGTATATAGCATACTGGAAGATATGTATATAGCATCGTGGAAGATGAGCATATAGCATCGTGTAAGATGTGTATATAGCCGATTGGAAGATCAGTATATAGCCTCATGGAAGATGAGTACAGAGCATCGTGGAAGATGAGTACATAACCTCGTGGAAGATCAGTATATAGCATCGTGTAAACTGAGTATATAGCATCGTGGAAGATGAGTACATAGCCTCGTGGAAGATATGCATATAGCCTCGTGAAAGATGAGTATATAGCCTCATGATAGATGTGTATATAGCTTCATTGCGGACGAGTATATAGCTCATGGAATATGACTATATAGCCTAATGGAAGATTAGTACAAAGCCTCATTGTAGATGTGTATATAGCTTCTTAGCATATAAGTATATAGCTCATAGAATATGAGTGTATAGCCTCATGGTAGATGTGTATATCACCTCTTGGAATATGAGTATATAGGTCATGGAATATGAGTATATAGTCTCATGGTAGATGTGTATATAGCCTCATGGTAGATGTATATATAGCCTCATGAAATATGACTATATAGCCTCATGGACAATGTGTTTATAGGTCATGGACGATTAGTATAGCACCGTTGAAGATAAGTATATAGCTCATAGAAGACGAGTATATAGGCTCGTGGTAGATGTGTATATAGCCTCAAGGAAGATCAGTATATAGCCTCGTGGAAGATGTGTATATAGCCCATGGAAGATGACTTTATACCATCGTGCATATAGCCTCTTGGAAGATGAGTAATTATCTCGTGGAAGATGAGTATATAGCCGCATGGAAGATGAGTATATGGGATCATGGAAGATGAGTATATAGCTTAATGGAAGATGGGTACATAGCTTCATGGAAGATGAGTATATATATCATGTAAGAGGAGTATCCAGCCTCATGGAAGAAGAGTATATATCTCATGGAAGAGGAGTATATATGGCATGGAAAATGAGTGTATAGCCTCATGGAAGAAGAGTGTATATAGCCTCAAGGAAGATGAGTATATATCTCGAGGATGAGTATATAGCCAATGGAAGATGAGTATATAGCCTCATGGAAGATGAGTATAGCCTCATGGAAGATGAGTACATATCTCATGGAAGATTAGTATATAGCTCAGGCAAGATGATTTAATATCTCATGGAAGAGTATATAGCGGCATGGAAGACGAGTATACATATTGTGGAAGATGAGTATATAGCTCATGCAAGATGATTATACAGTCTCATGGAAGATGCTTATATATCTCATGCAAGATGAGTATATAGATCATGCAAGATGAGTATACAGCCACATGCAAGATGAGTAAATACATGTATATTGTGAAAGATGACTATATTGCCACATTGAAGATGAGTATATAGCATCATGGAAGATGAGTATATAGCCACATGAAATATGAGTATATAGCCTCATGGAAATTATATAACATCTCGCTCAACGAATTTATACCTCATGAAAGATGAATATATATTTTGTCAAAGATGAGTATATAGCTCAAGCAAGATGATTATACAGCCTCATGGAATATGAGTATATATCTCATGCAAGATGAGTATATAGATCATGCAAGATGAGTATACAGCCTCATGCAAGATGAGTATATACATGTATATTGTGAAAGATGACTATATAGCCACATGGAAGATGAGTATATAGCATCATGGAAGATGAGTATATAGCCACATGAAAGATGAGTATATAATCTCATGGAAATTATATAGCATCACGTTCAACGAATTTATACCTCATGGAAGAATATATATCTCATGTAAGGCTAGTATATAGTCTCATGGAAGATGAGTATATAGCATCATGGAAGATGAGTATATAGCCACATGAAAGATGAGTATATAACCTCATGGAAATTATATAGCATCACGTTCGACGAATTTATACCTCATGGAAGAATATATATCTCATGGAAGGCTAGTATATAGTCTCATGGAAGATGAGTATATAGCCTCATGATAGATGTGTATATAGCCTCATGGTAGATGTATATATAGCCTCATGAAATTTGAGTATATAGTCTCATGGACAATGTGTATATAGCTCATGGAAGACTATTTTATAGCATCGTGGAAGTTAAATATATAGCTCATTGAAAACGAGTATATAGGCTGGTGGAAGATGTGTATATAGCCTGAAGGAATATTATTATATAGCTTCGTAGAAGATGTGTATAAAGCCCTATAAAGATGAGTATATAGCATCCTGGAAGATGAGTATATAGCCTCGTGGAAGAAGAGTAAATATTTCGTGGAAGATGATTATAGAGCCGCATTGAAGATGAGTATATGGGATCATAGAAGATGAGTATATAGCTTCATGGAAGATGATTATATAGCCACATGGAAGATGAGTATATTCCCTCATGGAAGATGAGTATATAGCGTCATGGAAGATGAGTATATAGCCACATGGAAGATGAGTATATACCCTCAAGGAAGATTAGTAAAGCCTCTTGGAAGATGAGTATAAAGATGAGTAAATAGCATCGTGGAAGATATTTATATGACCACATGGAAGATGACTATATAGCCTGATGGAAGATATGTATATAGGCTCGTGGAATATGAGTATATAGCCTCGTGGTAGATGTGTATATAGCCTTGTGGAAGATGAATATATAGCCTCGTGGAAGATGTTTATATAGCATCATCGAAGATGTGTATATAGCCGCATCGAAGATGAGTATATAGCCACATGGAAGATGGGTATATAGCCTCATCGAAGATGGAGTATATAGCCTCGTGGAAGATGTGTATATAGCCACATGGAATATGAGTATATAGCCTCGTGGAAGATGATTATATAGCATCGTGTAAGATGAGTAAATAGCATCGTGGAAGATATGTAAATAGCCAAATGGAAGATGAGAATATAGCCTCGTGGAAGATGTGTAGATAGCAACAAGGAAGATGAGTATATAGCCTCGTGGAAGATGAGTATATAGCATCGTGTAAGATGAGTAAATAGCATCGTGGAAGATATGTATATAGGCTCGTGGAATATGAGTATATAGCCTCGTGGTAGATGTGTATATAGCCTTGTGGAAGATGAATATATAGCCTCGTGGAAGATGTTTATATAGCATCATCGAAGATGTGTATATAGCCGCATCGAAGATGAGTATATAGCCACATGGAAGATGGGTATATAGCCTCATCGAAGATGGAGTATATAGCCTCGTGGAAGATGTGTAGATAGCAACAAGGAAGATGAGTATATAGCCTCGTGGAAGATGAGTATATAGCATCGTGTAAGATGAGTAAATAGCATCGTGGAAGATATGTAAATAGCCAAATGGAGATGAGAATATAGCCTCGTGGAAGATGTGTATATAGCCACATCGAAGATGAGTATATAGCTGCATGGAAGATGAGTATATGGCATCGTGAATGTTGAGTATATAGCATCGTAGAAGATATGTATATAGCATACTGGAAGATATGTATATAGCATCGTGGAAGATGAGCATATAGCATCGTGTCAGATGTGTATATAGCCGATTGGAAGATCAGTATATACCTCATGGAAGATGAGTACAGAGCATCGTGGAAGATGAGTACATAACCTCGTGGAAGATCAGTATATAGCATCGTGTAAACTGAGTATATAGCATCTTGGAAGATGAGTACATAGCCTCGTGGAAGATAGGCATATAGCCTCGTGAAAGATGAGTATATAGCCTCATGATAGATGTGTATATATCTTCATGGCGGACGAGTATATAGCTCATGGAATATGACTATATAGCCTAATGGAAGATTAGTACAAAGCCTCATTGTAGATGTGTATATAGCTTCTTAGCATATAAGTATATAGCTCATAGAATATGAGTGTATAGCCTCATGGTAGATGTGTATATCACCTCTTGGAATATGAGTATATAGGTCATGGAATATGAGTATATAGTCTCATGGTAGATGTGTATATAGCCTCATGGTAGATGTATATATAGCCTCATGGAATATGACTATATAGCCTCATGGACAATGTGTTTATAGGTCATGGACGATTAGTATAGCACCGTTGAAGATAAGTATATAGCTCATAGAAGACGAGTATATAGGCTCGTGGTAGATGTGTATATAGCCTCAAGGAAGATTAGTATATAGCCTCGTGGAAGATGTGTATATAGCCCATGGAAGATGACTTTATACCATCGTGAAAGATGCGTATATAGCCTCTTGGAAGATGAGTAATTATCTCGTGGAAGATGAGTATATAGCCGCATGGAAGATGAGTATATGGGATCATGGAAGATGAGTATATAGCTTAATGGAAGATGGGTACATAGCTTCATGGAAGATGAGTATATATATCATGTAAGAGGAGTATCCAGCCTCATGGAAGAAGAGTATATATCTCATGGAAGAGGAGTATATATGGCATGGAAAATGAGTGTATAGCCTCATGGAAGAAGAGTGTATATAGCCTCAAGGAAGATGAGTATATATCTCGAGGATGAGTATATAGCCAATGGAAGATGAGTATATAGCCTCATGGAAGATGAGTATAGCCTCATGGAAGATGAGTACATATCTCATGGAAGATTAGTATATAGCTCAGGCAAGATGATTTAATATCTCATGGAAGAGTATATAACGGCATGGAAGACGAGTATACATATTGTGGAAGATGAGTATATAGCTCATGCAAGATGATTATACAGTCTCATGGAAGATGCTTATATATCTCATGCAAGATGAGTATATAGATCATGCAAGATGAGTATACAGCCTCATGCAAGATGAGTAAATACATGTATATTGTGAAAGATGACTATATTGCCACATTGATGATGAGTATATAGCATCATGGAAGATGAGTATATAGCCACATGAAAGATGAGTATATAGCCTCATGGAAATTATATAACATCTCGCTCAACGAATTTATACCTCATGAAAGATGAATATATATTTTGTCAAAGATGAGTATATAGCTCAAGCAAGATGATTATACAGCCTCATGGAATATGAGTATATATCTCATGCAAGATGAGTATATAGATCATGCAAGATGAGTATACAGCCTCATGCAAGATGAGTATATACATGTATATTGTGAAAGATGACTATATAGCCACATGGAAGATGAGTATATAGCATCATGGAAGATGAGTATATAGCCACATGAAAGATGAGTATATAACCTCATGGAAATTATATAGCATCACGTTCAACGAATTTATACCTCATGGAAGAATATATATCTCATGGAAGGCTAGTATATAGTCTCATGGAAGATGAGTATATAGCATCATGGAAGATGAGTATATAGCCACATGAAAGATGAATATATAACCTCATGGAAATTATATAGCATCACGTTCGACGAATTTATACCTCATGGAAGAATATATATCTCATGGAAGGCTAGTATATAGTCTCATGGAAGATGAGTATATAGCCTCATGATAGATGTGTATATAGCCTCATGGTAGATGTATATATAGCCTCATGGAATTTGAGTATATAGTCTCATGGACAATGTGTATATAGCTCATGGAAGACTATTTTATAGCATCGTGGAAGATAAATATATAGCTCATTGAAAACGAGTATATAGGCTGGTGGAAGATCTGTATATAGCCTGAAGGAATATTATTATATAGCTTCGTAGAAGATGTGTATAAAGCCCTATGAAGATGAGTATATAGCATCCTGGAAGATGAGTATATAGCCTCGTGGAAGAGGAGTAAATATTTCGTGGAAGATGATTATAGAGCCGCATTGAAGATGAGTATATGGGATCATAGAAGATGAGTATATAGCTTCATGGAAGATGATTATATAGCCACATGGAAGATGAGTATATTCCCTCATGGAAGATGAGTATATAGCGTCATGGAAGATGAGTATATAGCCACATGGAAGACGAGTATATACCCTCAAGGAAGATTAGTAAAGCCTCTTGGAAGATGAGTATATATCTCATGGAAGATGAGTATATAGTTCAGGCAAGATGCGTAGACATCTCATGAAAGATGAGTATTTAGTCGCTTGGGAGATGAGTATATATCTTATGGAAGATAAGTATACAGTATTATGAAAGATGAGTATATAATAACATCATGGAAGATGCGTGTATAGTCGCATGGAAGATGAATATATAGCCTCATGGAAGATGAGTATATAGCCTCGAGGAAGATGAGTATATAGCTCATGGAAGATGAGTATATAACCTCATGGCAGATGAGTATATAACCTCATGGAAGTTGAGTATGTAGTCTCATGGAAGATGAATATATACCTCATGGAAGATGAGTATATTTTTTATAACCTCATGAAGATGAGTATATAACCTCATGGAAGATGCGTTGATAGGCGCATGGAAGATGTTTGTATAGCCTCATGGCAGATGAGTATATAGCCTAGTGGAAGATGAGTATATAGCTCATCGAAGATGAGTATATAACCTCATGGCAGATGAGTATATAACCACCTCATGGAAGTTGAGTATATAGTCTCATGGAAGATGAATATATACCTCATGGAAGATGAGTATAATTTTTATAACCTCATGAAGATGAGTATATAACCTCATGGAAGATGCGTTGATAGGCGCATGGAAGATGTTTGTATAGCCTCATGGCAGATGAGTATATAGCCTAGTGGAAGATGAGTATATAGCCTCATGGAAGAAGAGTATATAGCCTCATGGAAGATGAGTATATATCTCATGGAAGATGAGTATATATGATCATGGCAGATGAGTATATAGCTTCATGGAAGATGAATATATATCTCATGGAAGATGAGTATATAGGATCATGGAAGATGAGTATATATCACAAGGAAGATGAGTGTATATATCATGGAAGATGAGTATATATATAATAGAAGATGAGTATATATATCATGGAATATGTAGTAGTCTCCTCAATACACATACATTTGTGACTTGTGGTCTGAATCCATTTCATAGTAAGAGTAGGGCATGGTTCCCCTATTTGAATGTATCTTCCGCTCTCTCTGGGGCGGCTTGAAATAACCTCAACCATGTGTGGATGAGCTGTTTAGCAACAATTCACTAAACCAGCAGGGCACTGTCCTCAATGTATTTACACATATTGGGTCATCTGGTCCCAGTAGGTTATGGTCCTGATGAAATAAAAATTCATCAAGAATTTCTTTTTACTTATGTATCCTCCCTCGAATCTACCGAGCCAAATAATAATGGATGGAACAAACAAACTGATGTTCTCGACTTTATTGTATCATTTATTTAATGACCTACTTTTGGTATAAAACACATTAACATATAACAAATCTTGAAATATCAATTTGAACTAAAATATTAAATCATTCACATCATTATTATTATAATTACATAAATACCGTTTGAACGGACATGCAGTAATTAATCTTGACTTTAAAGGCACAGTGATGTTCACTGTTTGAATAAAAGTTTAATCATTATTTTCATACAATCTTTTATTATTGGTTATTTGGCAGCCTTAATTTATATGTGTATTTAAGTTTACACCAATAGTTCAACATTTTGCTGTACAATATAATTATCACAAAAAGTTGTATAAAACAATGATACATAGCAGCAGTACTCACACATACGTGACGTAACAATAAACAAGGCTGTGTGCGACAATGATACATAGCAAAAGTACTCACACATACGTGACGTAACAATAAACAAGGCTGTGTGCGACAATGATACATAGCAAAAGTACTCACACATACGTGACGTAACAATAAACAAGGCTGTGTGCGACAATGATACAGTTATTGACTTTAGTTACCGAAGAATCTTCAAAAAATAGTTTAGTTCTGTTCAAGAATCCAACTTGACAATTAAATCAATAACAAATTAAATATACTGAGCAGAACTCCTAATGTCTCCATATTCTATTTTATTTTTTCCCCCCATTTTCTTGTGATGAAATTTCGGATTAGGTCCATTTGAACCATATTCCAAAATTACTTCACAAAAACAGTGTTTGATTTATTTTCAGATGAGTTATTTTCAAGCTAGTTGATTTCTTCATTCACAAGTAAATCGATTGAAATTCAAAAGTTTATATACTACAGGGCGTTAGAAGTTCTTGTTAGGATATATGTTATTATAAACCGGAACATATGCAATCTAAGAAAACCATCCAGTAACACCAGATATACTTAGATATAAAGTTCTCCCATCTCTAGTCATGTGAGATAGGATTTTTTCCCCATGGAAGATTATAAGAATCTTTCATGGGTATCCGGTGAAGATAGGGAATTCCAACCCGAGGTATAAGTGTTTTATCGGAACCGAAGCTCTGTCGAGGTTCCGATTAAAACACTTATAACGAGGGTTGGGATTCCCTATCTGAAACAAATACCCATGACAGATTCTTTTTCTTGCATATCAGAGACATGTTGTGCATTGACGCCGCCAGCTACTAACGTTTTGCATGTTTTGCTGTATACCGGATGTTAACGCATGTGAGTTTTATCTCGACCCTAGGGTGAGATGGAAATATCTAGCACCAGTAAAATGACGGATATCCTTGTCCGGTATGCAAGAAAACTCTCTTACATGACAAATGACTCCTACATGAAATGTCATGACGTCACATTGGTGATATGGTCTTACTCTAGCATAAAATTAAATACAGTTGTTGAAGTATGCCTGTACAAAGTGAATAATGGGAGAAAAATAATCCACCATGAGTTTATCCATTTGAGATAGGGAAATATTATCCTCGGGATCAAAATTACAACCAGAACTCACATGGATACTCCCGATGGATTTTTATAGTTTAATGTAAAGATGAAAGGCTTGAACAGCTGATTTCAAGTCAAAACTATGGGATTAGGTAAGAAAATGTAATTGTCATTTTTAGGTTTTTAAGCACAAGATGAAAGTAAATCAGTGAAAAAAACATTTGCTATCAACAAGACCCTGCATATTACTTAAACCTGCAGTTTCGTCACATCACATTTTCCTCATAAGGAAGTCACAAATGTTTTTCCATCTTTGCATTTATATACTAACACTTTTAAACACATGTGAAACTTGAACATCAAAATCAATTGAACTGAATTGGGTTTTAAGGCGCACCAACACATGAAATGTGGCGCCTAATAGGAATGAACATGCCAGACTCATCCTCCATACATCAACATCAAATTATGATCTGATATCTCGAAAGTTTACTTGGTAATAATTATTCTGGTAAAACAGGTGATGAATTCACTAGACCTATCCATGGTGTATGCCACAGGCCTGACACTGAATGAATTATTATCACGACTACTGCAAGATCCAATAGTAAATAATGTACATATGCTCAGCATGTGTGACCAAAATTACCCTAACATCAGAATTCATAATAGTTACAATACTGGTAATGAACGTTTTGTAATATTAAAGTCACTCGCCCGCCAACAACAGCTACATTTTTACAACACAAACCGTTCTTTCAAACTCTGTCCATGCGTTGAGGTTATAAACTATTGCCGATTGAGGTGGTTATATTATAGTTTAAGAGTTCAGATTTGCAACATTTGTAATTTACATATATACCTTATGGTTAGTAAGCTTAGAAATGGGTTACATTTATTGCAAACATTGCATGTTATTGGCGGGATAGCTACTTTAACAATCGCAGAATTTAACTCCATCTAAATTTGGTTCATGATTTTTGCGAATACTTTGGTATAAATTAACATTAAATGGCATTAATGTTTATTATATCTGGTAATTTAGAATATTGGAGTTAAACAAATATATCTCGTATATACATACACTGAGTCAAAAAAGAAAATGTGTACATCTATTTTTGGAAATATTTCAAAAGTTGTAATGACAAATTTAGTAAAACAAGATTCGAAGTATACATAATTTATGCATTAAGCCGGGCATCCATTTGTACGTGATCCGTGTCCTTATACGTTTCAGTGAAAAATCGGTTATATAGAGAAAATCTTGGAGAATATTGGAGTTAAACAAATATATCTCGTATATACATACACTGAGTCAAAAAAGAAAGTGTGTACATCTACTTTAGGAAATATTTCAAAAGTTGTAATGACAAATTTAGTAAAACAAGATTCGAAGTATACATAATTTATGCGTTAAGCCGGGCATCCATTTGTACGTGATCCGTGTCCTTATACGTTTCAGTGAAAAATCGGTTATATAGAGAAAATGTTGGGAAGCATCCATTGCTCAGTTCCGTGTCCGTGTCTGCATCCACGACGCAGTATTGACGTGGATACGGATACGGACACGGACATGGACCAGGGATCACGTATCGAAATGGATGCCCGGCTTTAGTAAAGTAAAAAGTTCTTTTACTAACAGAGTTTGAGTTCCTTAAAGTCAAAACAGAGCAAGAATTAAATATTGCAAAATGCATTAAGTTGATTATTTTGCATACTGTTGAATGGGAAACAGTGATCTTGTTCATTGCTGGTTTTCTGGAATTTCTCATGAATGTCAAACTTCTGACTTCTTCGCAAACATAAGGTTAGGATGTTTAAACATATTTATGAAATAAATGACAGCAATGTCATATTCATCGTGAGGTTGATGATGCCAGTTTGAATGCTCACTTTCATTTTTCACTCAGTATATATTGTGGCGACTTTCATGTTTTTCGGAGGAGGTTTAACCACAAAGATAAAATAACAACCAAATCTAGTTTTTACAGTTTAATCGTAATGATAATTCATTTATCATATAGATCTAGAAACATTTCTAACTCAACGTAATTTGATTCCTAAAAATATTGTGAATATCTTTTCATAAAGACAAATATACTTTCTAATTTCCTTTACATTCAACTGGTAAATCTCAAATGATTCTATTTATAATTTAGCCCAAATCCAAAGAACACATACCCAAAATATAGACTACCCATGCAGTTTTACTGACCCAATCGTTCTCCTTTGAACTGACAAAACCGAAGCTTATATAGTGCCAAAGTTCCAAATCCCGCGGCTCGCAGAATTCAGCCAAAATTCTGCGAAGTCGCAGAATACCAGAATGATGCTGGCAGAATTCGGCAGAATTCCACAGAAATCTCATTACAGTTGAATGAAAGTTATAATAATTTTACCATTTGATATAAGACAAATACTTAAACATAAATTACCCGTGGTGAGAAGAAGAAATCAATCTCCGCAATATGATTTACCTCCGACACAAAACCTTTCGGCCTTCTTGTTTACAATTAAACGCTCACGCCCTCCTGTGCTCACGACCTCCTGTGACGTAGTCGATATAAGGCGCCCCCTGGCGAGTTAGTCGTGATAAAATAAACATGTGTAATTCCTACATAAAACACGGAATAACGATTAACGATGTAAACAAGATACCTCAACGAATTCCAGGTAATCCTATCGGTTAACTAAGATGTAAACATCAATGTTCAACGAGGTTTAACTGTTGACAATTCGAGATAAAGTTAAATTCTTAAATACAATGTTACACTTTATTGTTACCCCACCCACTTATGTTTTAAATAGCGGTAAATTTGAATAATGAAGCAATTACTATGATGAACATACTAAATAGCTATATTGGACGGAACCAAGGGTTCACATTACCCTTCCCTTAAACTATTTTGTGTCCTCACAAAAACAAACTTTTATACATCAACATCTCTTTAAACTCACAGAAGTAAGTATTCTGAATTAATGCACATATTCTGAAATAATCTTAACTCTTAAGTTCAACAATATACAACAATTCATGTTAATGCGAATGTCTATTTTGCATATTATATCAACTATATGACAATAAACAGTCAAAACATCATCATGTCTCAACTACATAAACATCCTAAGTATTACCTCAAATAACCTTAAATTTTAATATATAACAAAAAACTATGCATATACTCAGTAACAATAACGTTTGCTCAGGTACAAATTTATATGAAATCTTCAACAGTATCTTAAAGCATAATACAACTGTAGAAGTTACCTTTAAACATTACCGTTTAGAAACTAGTGATGATCAAGAGATTAAGGTTCTATATATTAAATAGAACTAACAATATGGACTATACTTTGTGAAATGCATTACTTGTAGATCGTAGAATTAAAAGTTTATGTTTTAATATTTGTTAACAAATTCAGTATAAAATAAAAGAATCTCTGTTTATCTATTATAATCCTACCTCTTAATATGTCTAACACAAATTTCGACTGTTATTACTATATTTCTAAAATCTAATATGAGTATTCTGGCGTGGCTTCTGCTGTGGCTTCTGATGTGGCATCTGGCGTGGCACCTGGTAGTTGTTGTAGTAGTAGGGAACTGGTCTGTTTTCCTTGTAGTGCGGTCTAAAGTTATTTTAGGTCTATGGCGATGTAGTGCACTTGTTGGCTGAGCCAGCTGTTTTGATTGATTTTCTCCAATTTTGTTTGTAAGTTCTTTCATTTCATGAATCAATTGTCCTAAAGCAAGTCCCATTGTTTTAATTTCATTTCTCAAGTGCTGTACTTCTGCTTTCATCTCATCTTTATACGATGAAGAGGATGACGTTGATGAGCTTGAAGTTGATGAGCTTGACGTTGATGAGCTGCTATAGGAGGAGACTACAGTTGGTAATTTACACACTACAGGTGTCTTGAACGGAGCTCCCCGTTTGGGCGTTGCAAAGGGTGACTCATGGAAAGCAAATGGAGATAATCGATGCCCTTCCAGCATTTCTTTCAAAATATACTCAGTTTTGTCTGATTCTAAGGACGTTGCCTGAATGTCAGCTTCATTCATAGCACTTTGAAGTATGTCCACATTTACCACTGATTGTTTTTTTCTGTTCAGAAAGATATCCCCACTCTCTTCTTTATTTAACCTTTTCATATCCAGCTCTCCAGGAATATAATGTTTCAGATTCTGGAGGAGGCTACCATGCTCGTTTACCTCCTCACCGTTTGCCAACATAGCTTCCACTGTAGCCCTATACGTGTATACGTGGAGCGTAATTGTTCCTTATGACGTGTCGTTCCAGATCTGACTGTGATGTCGTCACAAACTTACAAATAGAACAATAAAAAGGTACACTGTCCAGGGCCGTATGCTTCCTGTAGACATGTAGCATGACTTTAGATCTCTCTCCTTGATATTTGTCAGAAGAACACCTTTGACATTCATACACCCTGCCTCTGTTGTTCACGAACCTAAAGTCTGCCTCGCTCATCATATTAATTGGTCTAGTGTTGGGGAACATCACTGACGTTCTGCAAATACAGTGAAATATAGGTGAATCCTGGGTCATATACTATATGACACATATGATATTTACTTAATTTATATTTTTAAATCTGTACTACTCAAGTAATGCTTTCACTTGATTTTTCATTATTTTTTTTTATATTTATTATATACATGTAAGCTGTATATGCTTTATATACACTTTTTACATTATATTTATATTTTGTCAGACTTGTGTTAATACACATGCATACATCTACTCATTTTAAAACTGAAACATACATTCAAAATTTAATATAACTGTATTTCATATTTATGAACAATTTCATATAATAAATATTTTCTGTACAGTATTATTATACAACACTCGCGATCAATATGAATAGATATACATATTCACATTCAATATTAATTAGCGTGCATCTAAATTATTCTTATATCAACTGCGACAATTTTGCATTTTAAGCCTTCATATCCATCTGTGGGGATTTTACTTTAATGATTCATTCAGAACCCATTTTGGTGGTGCTGACCCTTTATAAGGTTTTAGCTTATCATGATGTACTACTTTAACATCTGACATAGATTTTGAAAATTGTAACACATAATTTTGGTCACTAATTTTCTTTTGGACAAGAAATGGACCTGTATAGGGCACTACTAACTTTGTGCATACTGCTTCTTTTCTCTTTATATTGAGATACCATTCTATATCACCAGCTTTGTACTGATTAAATGATTTGCTCGATTCACTCAAATCCTTTTGGCGTTTTGCTGCCTTTCCAATGTGTTCTCTACATATTTCATGTGATTTTTGCATTTTTTCTTTTAATTTCATGACATACTGCCCATAAGAAGACACTACTTCGTTGTTATTTGCTTGACTACCGAATGCTATTTCAGCTGGCAAACGGACTTCACGACCTAACATGAGCAAATTTGGGGTCATTTTGGTAGTTTCATTTGGAGTGGCTCTGTAGGCCGCTGCTAAACAACCTAGATTCAAATCCCAATCAGTTTGATTGTCAGTTAGATATGCCCTTATCATTCTAGTCAATGTTTTGTTAAAGCGTTCAGTTTGACCATTGCCTTGAGGATTCTTACTTGACGTTCTTGTTTTCCTTATTTCAAGAAGCTGACAAAGTTCAGTAAATATTCTGCTCTCATAATTACTACCTTGATCACTATGAAGGGTCATTGGACAACCATACCGTGCTATGACTTCATTTAATATTACTCTAGCTGTTGTCTCTGCAGTTTGATCAGGTACTGGCAATATTTCCACCCACCGCGAAAAATGATCTGTCACGGTTAAAATATACCTATTTCCTCGAGGCGTATGAGGAAGTGGACCTAGAAAATCGGTTGAGAGTCTGTCCAATACATTGCCTACAGATAAACTTCCTAGCGGAGCTTTTGGATTCATTGACAACGGTTTATTAGCTCCACAGTTATCACACTGTTCAATCCACAAATAAATGTTCTCTGACACCATACCAGTAGTACCTTTGTAATAGTTTTTCCCTAGTCTTTTTTCTACCAAGGTGACCAGACAATATAGCATTGTGCATTTGATATATTATATCCCTTTGTAACTTTTTGGGCGTAACAAACTGTAAGAAAGACCCTGAACCGTCTTTCTTATGAAAATGTCTCATTAACAATCCATTTGTTAACACCAGTGCATCCCAGCAATGTAAATAATGACGTGTTGCTAAACTCATATTAGCGACATTTACAGTAGGTTTTTCCCCTACTTCTAACCAATTTAGAACTTGCCCAATATCTTTATCTTCCATCTGTAAATTCCGCAGATCTTTTAAACTATATCCATTTGACCATGGTACATAATTTTCCAGAAAACCAGTCTGCGACCTTGTACTTACAGATCTACAAAATAGATCAACCGTATCTGTGCAAAAATTCTTTAATGATTTTAAAGTAGTCCATATTATAAATATGATGGACTGCATGACTTTGGATATTGACCTTTGCATCCACTTGACCTTTGACACTGTGGTTCTTGTACTAATAAATAACAAGCATATAACTGTAATATAGGACCATAACCCTGACACTGTTTCCTTTGTTTGTATTTGACCTGACTTGTCAGTGACCTTGACTTTTGACCTTGACCAATATTTGACCTTTGCCATTGAAATTTTACAAATGGTATTGATTTTTAGCTATGCATTTGACATTAGTGTACTGATAATGAGCCATATGGAAATTAAACTTAGTCGGTTCAATTCTACACTTTTGTGTTCTATGACCTTGACCTTTCTATTTTCTAGATTGACCTTTTGGCAGTTAACTGGCTCATCTTTATTTAATTTTGACTCCATTTCATAGGCACGTTTTCTGCATTTATTGCATGGACCGCATTTAAGCATTTCTTCTGAATTTACTTCTGGACATTGACAGTCTTTAGGGTTGGGACATCGCGAGAGCCCATCTGCATTACCATGTTTTATACCTTGTCGGTATTCTACGCAGAATATGTAACCTGATAAGATTTCGATCCATCTTGCTATTCTACCAGTTGGACATTTAAGACTGAATAACCAACGTAATGCTCTGTGATCTGACCTGACCTTGAATTCACGACCCATCAAATAATGTCTGAAATACTCCACAAAATAGCGTATTGCGAGTAATTCTTTGTCTGTGACACAGAAATTCCTTTCGGCGCGACTTAAAGACCTGCTTGCGTATGCGACTACTTTTTCTTGTCCGTTTTGTATTTGACTTAGAACTGAACCAATACCAAAATCGCAAGCGTCACAGTCTAAAATAAAAATACCATCATTTCTTGGTAGTGTCATTACTTCAGGACTAGTGAGAGCACCTCTTAGGGCATTAAATGCTATTTGACATTCATTCTTGAGTCCATTTCAGGGAACTTTCTTTTTTTGTCAAATCAAATAGAGGTTTGGCAATAGAACTGAAATTTCTCACATGTTTTCGGTAGTAGGAGCATAGTCCTAAAAATTGCTTTACCTCTGTAACATTTTCTGGTACTTTCCATTCTAGTACTTTTGCAACATTGCATGGGTCAGGCTTGACACCTTGTGCATTTACTCTGTAACCTAGAAATGTAACTTCATCTTTAAGTAACTCACATATTTTTGCTTTTAATTTCAGGTTAGCTTGTCTGAAACGCTCTAGAATTTCACAGAGACGCTGAACATGCTCATCAAAGTTTGAACCATATACAATACAGTCATCAATGTATATTATGCATGTTTGCCATTGTAGTCCTTTGAGTGCGAGTTCCATAACTCTTTGAAAAGTGGCCCCACTATTGGTCATACCAAACGGCATAGAAGTAAACTCGAATAAACCATGTTTTGATGTAAAAGCAGACTTCGGAATGTCACACTCACGAAGAGGAACTTGAAAATAACCTGATGTTAAATCGAGAGTTGAGAAAATGTTTGCACCAGCGACCGAATCTATACATTCATCGACTCTCGGTATTGGAAATGCATCAACCATTGTGACCTTGTTAAGTAATCGATAATCAACACAGGGCCTAACTGTTCCATCTTTTTTAGTTACAAGAACTAAGGGACTTGCCCAAGGACTATTTGAAGGCCTGATTACACCCTGTTCCAGAAGTTTATGGATGGCCTTTTTTTCTTCGTTTTCAAAAGCAAGTAGTACGCGACGGAAACGTTGCTTGATTGGTTTTGCATTACCCGTATCGATTTCATGTTCTGCGAAGTGTGTCATACCTAGATCATTGTCATCTTTTGAGAAAACATCATTGTATTCTATAAGTATTTCAGCTAATTTTTGTTTTTCAACCTGATTTTTACCCTCCACTGAACCTTTATATAGAGATTTCAAGTGGTCTGGAATTTTATCATCTAAAGACTTTAAGTTACTTGCAATGTGTTTTGAGCCTTTTACATTTTGCGTAATATTTCTCAGAATTGCGCTTTCGGAATTGTGTTCGAAAGGAAGCCTTCGTACTGCAAATATGTTTTCATCATTTACATTTTCTTGATCAAGTATCTTTACTGCTTCAATATTGATAAATTCAGCTGTTCCAAGAACAGTGTCCTGATTTATTGAAACATCATTTGGGAATGGATTTATTATTCTGACCTTGACTGTGGGTAAGCTGTTTATATTTGCTAAGCTTGAAGCGATCATAACTGGGTATTTCTCCTTAAAACTATCGGATGCCTCAATTACTATATCAGCGCAGTCTCGAATATCATCCATTTCGCATCTTTCAACATATGCACAAATAATTTGCTCAGCGTGACCTTGAATGACGTAGTGGTCAGCTGCAGTGACCTTTCTTACTTTTGCATCTGTGTAATGCTGACATTTGATTTCTACCCCTTCTAAGACAATTTTACCCTGACTGAGTATAATATCAGCTGGTTGACCATGTTTGCCTTTCAAAATATCCATTCCTAACAGAACATTATCTCTAATATCAGCTACTATGACTTCACTTTTGATTCTGTAATTGTCTATTTTAAGATCAACCTCACATTTTCCAAAATCTTGGATCGGTTCCCCACCAGCATGTAATAGTTTGCCCTTTTTATACAAATTTGGCTTTTCTGATTCTCTTATCTTGTTATAAATTTTCTCAGAAAGTACTGTTTTTTCTACACCTGTATCCAAAACATAATTGACATGTACCCCCTGTACAGTTCCTGATATATAAATACTTTCTGACATTGGAAATCCTCTTCTAATTGGGTTACAAGATCTTGTATCTAATTGGCCATTGCTATTTTGGACTTTCTCTCGGCCACTGGAGTCAGTCCTGTTTAGTTTAAATCTTGATTTCTAACATTACTTTGGGGTTGACCTTGATTTTGGCTTTGACCTTGAATCAAGCCTTGACCTTGATTTTGGGATTGGCCCTGATTTTGATTTTTTGCCTGACCTTGATATAAGCCTTGAGCTTGATTTTGGGATTGGCCATGATTTTGATTTTGTGCTTGACCTTGATACAAGCCTTGACCTTGAATTTGGCCTTGACCCTGGTACTGATTTTGTCTTTGATATAGGCCTTGACCCTGTGTGTTGATTAATTTTGGACAGTCTCTTTTTATGTGTGAAGGGTCGTGACAAAAGTAACAGTGTCTGCCTTGTGTGTTTCTATTTCTCTGAGAATAACCTTGTGACTTGTTATTACGGAATGAATTATATCCATTTTTGTTTTGCACGTTATCATATACACCTGTGTACGGTGTTGATTGATTCGAAGCTAGTGCATTTAATTCTGAGCGCACAATTTCTCTGAATTTCTGCAAATCATTAGTTTCTGTGTTTGATGATGGACTATTTTGGATTGTGGGTACCTCTTTTTGAATTATTCTTGCTTTGTTTCCAGGGGCTATTCTAGCAATCTCACTGTCATCGTCAGTATCATGTGTGTATCTAACTTTATCATCAGATGAGCGCATTTTGTGTTTTGTTTCTTGAAAACATACTGTTTGAAAAACGGCTTCATCTATATCATTTGGTTCTTTAATAAACTCAACATGAAATCTAGCTTTATCGTCAATCAGCCCATCTAAGAACCTTCTTAACAGGTCTTCTCGCCTTGTATCTTTATCTCTTTTAACATGCGCTTTATCATATAATTTCTTTAATTCTGCAGCATACTCTTCTACGGTTTCACCGTGCTTTTGATTTCTATGACTAAACTGAACCCAAAATATTTTTGCAGTTTCAACAACTCTGAACCTGTTTGTAAGTTCTTTACATAGTGACCTATAATTGGACCTTGTTTCATATGTCAGTTGCCCATATACAAACTCTCCAGCTGCACCTTGTAATCTAGGTAGCTATTCATCCAATTTCTCCTCAGATGTCCAATTTTGCCTATTTGCAACATCTTCAAATCTGTTAAACCATACTTTCCAGGATTCTTTACCATTAAAGTGGGGTAGCTTAGGGCTGTTTTTGTTTCTCCTTGTTACAGGATTAGATGAACTTGAATCATATTCACTCTCACTATCGCTATCAATTCTTATTCTCTGACTATTTGTATGGCCGTTTGGCCTTTGTTGTGACCTTTTACTATTGCCCTTTATGTCTAGATTCTTGATAGCATTTGAAAATTCTTGAGTAACGCTTATCAAAGAGCTTTCCAAGCTGTTCACTTTTGCTTCAATGTTTGATATAGTCCGGCTCATATCTTTGTTTTGTGCATTTGTCTGATTTGATTGCATCGTTTCATGATTTACCACATCACCACTATTCATTTGAAAAAATGAGCTTGTTTCAGCAACAGGTTGCTCATTACACATTGAATAATTATGCTCATCATTGCATTTTTCACTTCTATCATTGCAATCTGCATTTCTTGACATTTCTAAGTCTCTTTGTATTTGCATTTCTCTTTCTTGTTCCATTTGCAAATTGTCATTTTCTTCACGCGCTCTATGCCGTGTCAAGACCATTTCTCTTTCCATATTGTTTCAAATATTGAAAAATAAAAAATAAATAAAAAATGAGAACAGTGTTTCAATTTATTTAATTTCCCACAGATGAATAATCGTCCTAGTTCTAGTTTAATTTAATGGTAGCGTGATATTATTAAATTTTGGCTGCCACCAAAATGTTGTGGCGACTTTCATGTTTTTCGGAGGCGGTTTAACCACAAAGGTAAAATAACAACCAAATCTAGTTTTTACAGTTTAATCGTAATGATAATTTATTTATCATATAGATCTAGAAACATTACTAACTCAACGTAATTTGATTCCTAAAAATATTGTGAATATCTTTTCATAAAGACAAATATACTTTCTAATTTCCTTTACATTCAACTGGTAAATCTCAAATGATTCTATTTATAATTTAGCCCAAATCCAAAGAACACATACCCAAAATATAGACTACCCAGTTTAAAGTTCCAAATCCCGCGGCTCGCAGAATTCAGCCAAAATTCTGCGGAGTCGCAGAATACCAGAATGATGCTGGCAGAATTCGGCAGAATTCCACAGAAATCTCAATACAGTTGAATGAAAGTTATAATAATTTTACCATTTGATACAAGACAAATACTTAAAACATAAATTACCCGGGTGCGAAGAAGAAATCAATCTCCGCAATATGATTTACCTCCGACACAAACCTTTCGGCCTTCTTGTTTACAATTAAACGCTCAAGCCCTCCTGTGCTCACGCCCTCCTGTGACTTAGTCGATATAAGGCGCCCCCTGGCGAGTTAGTCGTGATAAAATAAACATGTGTAATTCCTACATAAAACACGGAATAACGATTAACGATGTAAACAAGATACCTCAACGAATTCCAGGTAATCCTATCGGTTAACTAAGATGTAAACATCAATGTTCAACGAGGTTTAACTGTTGACAATTCGAGATAAAGTTGAATTCTTAAATACAATGTTACACTTTATTGTTACCCCACCCACTTATGTTTTAAATAGCGGTAAATTTGAATAATGAAGCAATTACTATGATTAACATACTAAATAGCTATATTGGACAGAACCAAGGGTTCACAATATTCTACCCCTCCATCTCACACCCAGCACCTTATCCCTTATTTAGATTTACAACATCCATTACCATAGGCATTATTTCACATTCTTCATAAAAAAATGTACAAGATTAAGTATAGGATAGAGGTTATGAACGGAACTCTTCACAGTTAAGAAACCGAAAGTTAGGGAGTATAGCGGCCGACCGCAGTTTCTTAATGGTGAAGATTTCTCTTCATAGACTCTATCCGACAAGTGTTTACCATAGGTTTTATCGATAGTCTCTATATAGGCCATGCTCTAACCGACAATGAGCACTTGTAGTAAATTTTTCATGAATAAATGTAGCCAATATTTGAACATCTGGGCCATCTGAGTGATTTAAAAAGTAAACACTAATAAGTGTTATTGTTCATAGTTTGAACAACTTTTTTACAAAGGAAGCAAGGATATTCCTATAAGATGATATTCTGCAATGTCTGAATTAAATTCATTTATGGCAGGCATCAAATAAAAAGAAAATCCTTCCTACAACAGGAATGAGTCGCGCGGAAGATTAACCCTTAACCCGCTAAGCACGACTATAATAGCCTTTGCGTCCATTGTAAACCCAGATCATGTGAGAACACAGAGAGTTTACAATGTCCAGTCATTTTCCCCAAAACACCCCTTTGTAACATGAATGGAATGGTCTTAATTCAAAAAAAGAACGGTCCATTATATATATGTGGTGGGTTAATGGTTAATAGTTGTATTGAGTAATCATAGCTGGCTTGGTAGAGCCTTGACACGTTGTCCTTGAAACACAGAGGATTTACAGTTGTATTGCGCAATCACAGCTTGCTTGGAAAAAGAGTGTGATCATGCTCCTCTGGTTCCCCGACCATCAAGTTGTTGCAGGCAAAGATGTTTTGGGGGTCGACATATTGCTTGATGGGCCTCATTGACCCCACACCAACATCTCCTACTGTCTGTCGTAACCACTTCTTACGCATTTTACCAACTGAAGCCAAACAGAAACTTAAATCAATTTGAAACGCTTTTAACTTTCATAAAAGGCACAAGCTGTTTGTATTTTTTAAGTTTGATTATCTGCATAATCAAATCTCACTCACTATGATATTATTCAAATTACACATATATTAAGCGTTGAATATTAAAGACAAAGGACGAAATATTAAATCTATAATGCTTAATATAAGATAAGAGACTTTAATGCTTAATAATGAGTCTTGATATTCTCCTAACCCAAGGATGGATACAGTCCGTTAATCATTTCATTTCCAGATAAATATAGTGAATGAATTTCAATAAGCCTTGGGTTCTGACACTGGAGCCGTAAATAGTTGGGTAAGAAGAGACTGTGCTATAACAGCCGTGGGTTCGGACATGAGCCATTACTGCTTGGATAAGAATAGTCTTCTATCAGTCATTGGTTCCAAGATTGGAGCCATTAATGGTTGGGTAAGAAGAGACTGTGTTATATCAGCCATGGGTTCCGACATTGGAGCCAGAAATGCTTGGGTAAGAAAAGACTGTGCTATTTCAGTGATGGGTTCCAAAATTGGAGCCATTAATGCTTGGGTATAACAGACTGTGCTATATCAGCGATGGGTTCCAAGATTGGAGCCATTAAGGCTTGGGTAAGAAGAGGTTGTGCTATTTCAGTGATGGGTTCCAAAATTGGAGCCAATAATGCTTGGGTAAGAAGAGACTGTGTTATATCAGCCATGGGTTCCGATATTGGAGCCATTAATGCTTGGGTAAGAAGAGACTGTGCTATATCAGCAATGGGTTCCAAGATTGGAACCACTAATGCTTGGGTAAGAAGAGACTGTTATATCAGCGATGGGTTCCAAGACTGGAGCCATTAATGCCTGGGTAAGAAGAGACTATTATATCAGCCATGGGTTCTGACATTGGAGCCAGTAATGCTTGGGTAAGAAGAGACTGTGCTATATCAGCGATGGGTTCCACGATTTGAGCCATTAATGCTTGGGTAAGAAGAGACTGTGCTATTTCAGTGATGGGTTCCAAGATTGGAGCCAGTAATGCTTGGGTAAGAAGAGACTGTGCTATATCAGCCATGGGTTCCGACACTGGAGCCATTAACGCTTGAAGAAACTTTGTTATACCTCCATGGTGATGTGAAATACTTCCACCATTTGCCAATATTTCGTCTCTGGTCCTGAAGGCGGAAGCAAACATACACATAATGGAAATAATATTTCTCAAAAGACTTGTTGCTGCAATGTTATGTCCTAGATTCACTATAGAGTTAAATCAAAGTATGGCAAAATATACTTTGCCACACAAAAATGAAAACCAAATGACACAAGCCACATACTTTTTTTACCAACGATTGCTCACGAAATTATAACCCTAATCACAAAACTGTCACTTGTTAGGTCAAACATTTTGGTTTTGTTGTATAAGCTAGAAGGCCACGACCTGCATGTCGAGCTCTATGATGAAGCAGTCCAGATTGGACTATATTTTGATTTGACCAACACCAATGTCAATCCCTTAAGATATTTATTTCTTACACATTTATTATTTAATTAATGTCAATAACAGTGGGGGCAATTTTGCACATGATATTATAGGCATATATGGAACATTCTGGAATTTGGTGAAAATCCTTCAAGAAAGAAGCAAGATTCGCATGTCATAGCAGACAGGACATGGCCTATATTTCATCCAAAGTAGGTCATAGCGATCCGAAATTTTGCACGATATATTAGATGCTTATAAAGAACATTCTGCTGGAGTTTGGTGGAAATCCTGCAAGAAAGGAGCAAGATACGCATATTTGATGATAAGTAGGTTACAGGGAAATGAAAATTTGCACATAATGAAGATGAAAATAAGGAATATTCTTGTGGAGTTTTGCGAAAATCCTGCAAGTAATGAAGAATATATAAATTAATGAAAGTCGGCGGGACAAACGAATGAAACGATGGACAAATATATACCTAGACAAAATTGTGATTACTATGTAGAGATCCGTAAATGGGATCGACAAAATCTGTTTTATAAGTATAAATAGTTTAAAATCAATTTGCTTTATTAATGTTACCGTAATAGTTTAAAATCAATTCATTCTGACTGAAAAATGACATCTACAATGTTTTAACCAAAAACAAAATAATTTTGGCATTTGAGACATTTGAGATAACTTTATTTAAAACCCACCTCAATTTCCTCGTATAGCTGCACGGGGTTCTGCATGCCCCGGTAGTTAAAGGCGAAGTAGAAGTAAACACACGCTCCTGCGTCATACAACTGGGTCGCTCTGGTTGCAAAACAAATAAATAAAAAATAAAGTTTTAATTTTACCACATTTTTTTTACCCATTGACGTCTTTAGGTTTCTACAACTAATAAACATACAGTGTCCTCCATAAGTCTCTTTACAACTGGTATAATCCCCATAAAATTACATACTGAATCAAATAATTTTAAAGTTGCTGAAAATATGCAAACTTATGTCATCAAAACTACCACATGTATTACAAAGTGTAAGATGTATACTAAAATGTAAAACCTAAATTCAAAAACTATTTCTTGGAATTTTCAGTTAATCTTGGTGTATACACTAATGAGGTTTACATGTAATGCAATGGGATTATAACAATTTGTAAAGAGAATTATGAAGGACTCTGTATAACAGTCATGAGTATAACTTGTTTACGTTATTACAGTTTTGTGAATTTTTTTTTCAAAACAACTGTACAAGTTATTTTTAGATATGCGTTCATTTTCGTCTATTTTTAAATCCGTTATCTATCAAAACAACAATATTCCTGAGGCCTTTGATATTTTTCCCTGGTTCTTTTATCTTCGTTGTTAACTGATTTGCCATTATGTACTTCTTTTACAAAATGTTTAGAAATCTTTCATGCACGCTCTTAAAGATGGTACATGTTATGTTACCAAATTGGTAATTAATTGACGCTGGGGCAATCATACGTAATGGTGCCATCATTTAATATATTCAATTAGATGGTCAAGTTTTCTGTTGAAAGGATTTATTGCTTGAACGTTATTACTGCAGCAATCAGTTTTATTAAGATAAAATCATGTTTCATAAAAGTATCCTAAATAATTTATTTTAATGAAAGTAAGAGGAATGAACTCTCACTCTGTGTCAAAGGGAAATAATTTTGTTCTTAAAAATAATTTCCTTTAGATATTTCAAAAATAACTTCAACAAGTTACTCCCGTGACTGTATTATATTATTGTTTTTATCCATGAAAACATAAACTGTGTTAATAGTTGTATTTTGGTCTAACCACTTACTTAATAGTTTGGGACCTCCTAGCTAGCCCAACATACTATTAAATCTGGAACAGAACCACCCAGACTATTAAATAATTTTCAGATATTAACCTGTGATTTAATGGTAGTAAATTAAGTTTCACTAATCTGCCTCAGGTAACTGCAATTAGTAACATATTCGCTCTGACCAATAAAAACACTGGTGGTTCCCAGCAAACTCGCCATAACCAATAGAAACCCTGGTTTGTTCCCAGACTGTCTATGTGACATGGTATATTGTCGTCGTTTATCAGGACAAAATGCATTCCCGCAGTGTCTTCTGCTCCCAAACACGAGCCCTGGATGGTTCCCAGACTTTGTATGTTACACGATATATTGTAGTTGTTTATTCCCCCACAGTCTCTGCTGATTTCTTAAGCAAGTAGCATACTCGTCATCACAAATACAAACCCCGGTTGGTTCCCAGAATTTGTGTGTTGTCCACCTGGACAAGCAAGTATCCTCCAACATTTAAGACACCAAAATAATGCCATCATCCATGCCATCATCCATCGTGAGTGATATGTACAAGCAGGGGACAGTGTTAGTAATCAATGTGAAATAAAGCTCATTTTTTCTATTGTTAATCTCATTTTGTTTACTAAACTGACCTTTATTCCCCATTTTGTTACGAACCCTTCTCTTTTCAAAGGCAACGGCTTCTGTGCAGCAGCTAGCCAATGATGTTTACTGTTATACCACTGGAAGGTGCAATGGCAGTTCATCATAACTTAGCATCACAACATGTGTAGATTTACCAATTAAACAATAGTATTGCATAAATGCATTAGTATGTAGGATTACCTGCATGTGACGTAGCGTGAGATATGTATGCCACGCTCTTTACTCTCCCGACGTACACGATCCTTCACATTGGTACAAAGATCAAGGCATGGTACAAAGATCAAGGCATCTGACATACAAAATACATGCATAGTTACAACTTACAAAGGGGATTGGCAAACGTCTCTGACATTCATACAGAGTTGAATAGGTCAAAACATATTGTGTACATAAGTAACAGGTCCAGCCAGCTGACATTTACATTTGTTTCTAAACATCCGACTACAACATCATCAACTGTTGTGATTACGGATTACGGTATTTCGTTTTTGGCAAATAATGACCACATGATGCAGTTTAACCAATGAAAAGCAGTGAAAAGTATCAAGCTGAAATGATTGAAGGATGATTCTCTCTTTAATGAGTTCAAATCTAAAAGGAATATAAATTTGTAAATGTAATAAATCTGGGTTCTCCAAGAGCACTTATACGATGGCTATCGGCACATACCGCCATGCAAAACAAGCGTCGCCACGTAAAAATCATCAAGCGCTACTTTAAAAAATTGTAAAAAAATAAAACCAAAATATTAGCAACCTTTATGTACAACACACAGGGCTTTTACCAGAATTTCATCTGGACGAAAATGAGCCTGTGCAACTGTATGAATTGACGCAACAAACACCATAACGTAACCTGAATCTAGAGCGATTTGCTGCTATGTGGTTACATGTAGTTATGTAATATCACGCAGACACTTGACATCCAGTCTTCAACAATAAAGCAAGCGCCTCAATCGTACTGACCGAATCGTATAGGGAAGGTAACTCTCCTCCAACATCCGGGTGTCGTCAAAATGGCATAAAAAAATGCAAAATAACGGATTTGCACCGCCACCCTATAATTCCTAGACTTGGAGAACCCTGTGAATTACAACATTTAAACTAGAAACTCCTTTTAATTGTTTCAATAAAAGTTTTAAACTACATAAATACCTGTCCCAAGGTACGGATGTTTCAAAAGACTCTGCCACAATGTAATACTTTATTTAAAGCCTATGTCTCGAATGTAGGCTATTGCGAAGGTCAACATGTACCCACTCTCTCCATTATCCGCACCTCCTGCCAGGCCGCTGTAACACAACACAGGAGATCATCCAGACTGGACACAAATTCATACTTATTGAACAATTTGGTCAACTCTTACTGTCATTTTTAAATTTTTATTTAAAATGGAATTTTAATATCAATAAATGCATATGTGCTACCATAATTATTATGAAAACGATCTGGTAGTACCTGTACAGGCTTTTCCATAGAGATGTCGCATGTAACATGTCGTCCTGCTAAAGAAGGCAAAACAATATACTTTCTTCTCAGCAACTTGCCTAATAGTTGTCAATATTACAGCCATCTGAAGCTATTCAAAAGCATTTACATTTACATGTTCTTCTAAGTAACTATTTGCTCCAGAATTATGATAAGACCGTTTTTTCTTTCTTTTAAAGTTACTTGCACTGGGCACCATGTCGCGACCTGGGCACCATAGTCTCGACCTGGGCACCACGACGTTTCAAAAGATAGGTTTATAGTATTTTATATGGCATATAATATTCATTTTTTTGTACCAGAGCATCCGTCTGTCCATTACACAGTTGTATGAAGGTCAAATATTAGCGTAGACCTGCAGATCGTTGAAGAATGGTCACAAAATTTTGATTTTGACAAATCAACAATGAACTCTTGCAAAGTCCAAACGCTCTACACGATTAGATTTTGGCATTTTTTCAATTATTTTGCTTTCAAAATAAAGGTTGGACATATTTGTCCGGAATGACATTCTCGGATTTTGGGGAATTGGACATAAAACGTCTTGATAAAAAAACAACACAACTTCACACTCACCTTTTGACGACAATTTCTGCGCTGGGCACCGTAACGGAAAATGCACGGTGACAATTTTAACGCATAACAATAGCGTTATGGTGCCTTTGATTCCCCACCGTGAGTTAGTAATAATTTTGTGTTCGCAGTTAGTTATTAATATTTAGCGATTATGAATATTATTTTACTGAGAAATCCCAATAGTTCACCCATAAAAATGTAATAATTATGGTTAACACCATTGTTAAATACATAAGGACACTTCGGACCTCAGTGTCCGTAAACAAATTCTTCACTGAAATATCAATCAGTTTAGTTTTGCTTACCCATATTTTGAAGCAACTTCATACACTTTTTTCTTGCACTGCTACTTCCTTTAAATTAAAATCAATAATCCATTAGTTTGTACAGTTATGCACCAGGAGCAGGGTGTTGTGAGGAGACGTATAGCATATGAGGTCAATATAACTGAGTTGTGTTGTGAGGAGAGGTATAGCAGATGAGGTCAATAGAACTGAGTTGTGTTGTGAGGAGAGGTATAGCAGATGAGGTCAATAGAACTGAGTTGTGTTGTGAGGAGAGGTATAGCAGATGAGGTCAATAGAACTGAGTTGAATTGGGTTCTACGGTGCACCAACATAAAAAGTTTATATGGCGCACGCAGGAATGAACATTCCAGGCCAACCCTCCATTTACATTCAGATGAAAAAAATGCAGAATGGATCAGAATCTTTTCAACTGCAGAACTGCAGAACTGCAGAGTTGCTACAAATTCTGGCGTAAACACTCCATTTTTCACTGGAGCAACAATCATTGTTTTCTGCCACCACTCAAGCAGCACCTAAAACAATACAGGGATCACAATGAAGATCTGTTATGAACATTATAAAAATGACAAAATGAACATGAATTCAGAGAGATTTTACCCCTCAGCCTGGATAAGCAGTGGCCCTATTCTTGCAGGGGACCCACACGGGGTATAGATTCAAGTAAAATCTAAGAACAGTAGACACTGATGAGGTCAAAGTTTAAGTAAATTTTAGGTACATGTGTAATAGATTTCATTTAAACATATTTTCTTGCCAAAGGTTGGGCCACAAGTTCTATCAACATCAGTAACAACCCGTCCCAATACAATGAGTTAAATACATTTACATATGGCTAAATAGCAAAAAAACGTTATTAATGTATGTGGGTGTAGAAGGCAATCCTATTATTTTCCTATGGGTGAAGGGGGTCATGTCATCACCATTTCTATTCCGTGAGTAGTGGGGAAATAGAAAATGAAATTGTATAGGTAATTTTCTGACAAATATCTAGTTATATTGTCTATGGGGTTATCTTTTCACTTTCCAAAAACTTTTCTGACATACACAACTCTTGGGTCTCTGATATTTAATAGTATAACTAACATCCTACACAGATCCTTTGAGGTTCAATTCTGTGGATGGTTACGATGGTTACGAGCATGTGAATTCCAGTTATATGGGTGGTGTGGGAAATAAAAATTAAAGTCCTATGGCAGGTTGGCTGGAGAAAAAAGTGCAGTTCTACCACCCATACGTCTTTTGCTGGAATAGCCCTAACGTAATATTTTACAATGAATAATATCGGTAAACAAAGTAGTAAATCTAGGTACAGTAGTTGAGATCAACGTGTTAAGTCCGATCTAGGTAGGCACAGCGTAGCTACGGGCCTGATGATATAATCTATATTCACACCAGTTATAGATCAATTGTTTTACCAACTCAAACACTGTTTTCAGCAATGATTGACTGCAAGTTAAATCAGTACTTTATGTTTGTAATCTTACCAAATACCTATGTTCATCAAAACTGTGAACAAGATCCTCTGCCGTCATTATATTGTCACCAAGGCGTCTCTGTCGTAACATGACATCAGATTGAGAAAGTTTGGGGTAGCTTATTTTGTTTGAGTATGGACTATACATTTTAACATACCAGATTATATCATTGCTCAATTGGTGGCTTTACATCGAGGCTGTACATCCATACCCAGTTATTTAAGAATAAATCGCCTGTTTCCTAATGGACACATAGTTTGTTGTTGCATGATTGATAGGGTGCATGTGTGAACTAAGGATGTTATACTTATTTGATTTGTGCCTTCAAACAGCAGGGTTGCTACTGCCATGCTATGCACGTCAAAACCCTTGATCTTTGCGAGATAAAACTTCTTAACTCCATCAATAAAATTGGTCAACATTGAGTTACTTTCTGGTTTAAGTGCATGACCTGAAAAATGTTGTCAAATATGATAACAAGATCACCATCAATAAAATTGGTAAACACTGGGTTACTTTCTGGTTTCAGTGATCTGAAAAAGTATTGTCAGTGGTGGAAACAAGATACAAAGACAATCTTATATGAGTGATTATTTATTACTCAATTAAACGAGTTGGCAAATACAATATGATCTGACAACTTGCCGAGAAATCATCTTTTATGAGTTGGATTAATTTAATCATAATTTGCACAAATGTGAGATTATATTTATCATATAACTTGTTACCTCTCATGAACAGACTCAATAAAACCGAGTCTTCTACTTTTATCTCTTGTTTGTGTTTGCTGCTTTCAAGGGATCCACTTTTCAGGATTTACTGATATTCACACTAGCTTTAGTGCTGTGTGGCGGCCGTAAAAAGTCGCCCGACTACAAATCAGTAGTGTTATTACTTACTGGTCCTTTGGGATCATTAAATCCAATCTTTGTGGCTTTAAAGTAGAATATCACTTAAGCCGATGCTAGGAGGCATGGGAGGTGTTGCATTTGACATGACCTCTCATGAACAGAATCAATAAAACCAAGTCTGCTACTTTTATCTCTTGTTTGTGTTTGTTGCTTCCAAGGGATCCCCTTTTCAGTATTTATTGTAATGTCATGTAGCGTCCAGCCTTTCTGTGACATTCTTGACGACAGCTTGTACCACTAGTGTATCATGATATTTATCTCAAGGCTTTATAACACTCCCAAAAGCCAGTGTATGTATATGGAGACACACATAACAAAGTATGCCTGCAATTCTGTGATAAATGTGAAATCATCAACGATTTTATCTGGCATGAAAATAAGTTTATATCATTATAATAACATAAATTAAACTGCTAATTTAATCTTTCCTTCTACTACTAAATAGTTTGAATGATATGAAATGGGATTTTACAAAGTAATCATCTAGAATGTACAGAGATAATTGCATTGTGTTTTAACAGCTCATCAACACATGATGCAATTTAGGGCAACTCTCTTAAGTCTTTAATCTAGATCTCTATGGTTTCAGGACCATAGACGACTTTTATCAAACAAACAAAAATGAGATATAAGGTCCTATAGAAACCACAGCGTCCGAACGCAATGGCATCGTAGGTCCGCACTGTACTGCAAACAAGGACTTGAAAATACAATGAAAGAAACAAAAAACAACAGAAAGGATGGTGAAGACAGGTTTACCAACTTGGAACGGTCAGTAGGCAATAAGGCCTACTGGTTAGCTTGAATCGATTTTATATGCGCACAATCCTCGCTATTATCCTGTCTTCAGCGCCCAAATAGACAAGACAGTGTAAACACAACTACATCCCATCACAAGGAATTCTCTAACAATAAAGTCCACATCCAGAGAAACTAACTAAAGAAACACATACAAAATATTAAAAAAAATAAACATATCAGGATGTATCCAGAATCGCGGAAAGCCGACTTTCGTTGACCGCACAGCCAGGACGTATATAATGCAAGACACTCATGCATGATGCATACATGATGTTTGAAAGTGTTTTTTCCACAAACATATACATATATTAACTATTTCCACTGAAATATAAAGTTGATATCTTGACCTCTATTTATCAAAATATTTAGTATTGTGAGCAAAGTTATTAATTCAGCACAGAAAATTCTTAACCGTGCAACGGGAACAGCAGTGGTTTGACTGCGGCTCAATGTCACGGTAACGTTAGCCCAATGGACATGGGCTCCCCTCCCCGACTTGCCGAGAGAAATATTAACTGCTAGCCTTCAAACATTCCATTGCTATTACCATTATAGGCGTACCTTTCATCTTTGTTGACATGAATTCCTACAATAATCAAGAAATGGCTATAGAAAAGTAAAAGTAAAAGTTAGTTACGCAAGAAACTTACCAAATTGGAATTACTCATTGTCCAAAAGGCGTATAGATATGCTGGTGCTAAGGATGACGACTTAGGAAGAAAGCATTGTATTTTGAAAAAGAAATGGATTAATGTTAAATTCTATGTAACGTAATGATTTTATAGGAATATGCAGAATTTTACGAAATTTATACGTTTTAAAATTTGCCAATATTTTCAGTTTCTACCATCTTATAAAGAACTGATTTTTTTTTTTTCAAGTATGCAAGAAGCCATTTCAGCAGCTTTGTAGTTACCATATGTGACATATCAAGTGACACAATTATCCGAGTTTCGTCAGCCGGACATTCCAGCGCCCCGGATACTGTTGTACCACCTGTAACAAAAACAAACAAGTTAGGGTAATTCTACAATTGTCTGTTTACCCATAGTTTAAAAAAGTGAAATTGTTAAGCACAATGTTCAGTTTGTTTTGAAATAAATATTTGGTGGATTTAGGGTTTTATGCAATCTTTTACGCAGTTTTGATACAAATGATTTGTTTTACTCCTTACAAACTAATCAAATTTAAAAAGAACACTTACTTTTGAATAAACTTTTGAGTAAATCAAGTAAAAATGTTTTTTCATCAATGATTATAACAACAATCACTACCAAATAAAACTTCTGATTTGGGTTTGTCTTTCACTCAAGCAAGAAATTGCACCCCGGTAACTGCAGTATCATCTAAAACAAATGCTTGCATTTTTAAAGATAAGGAGTGATGACTACATTGTGTAATTTTGTTTGTTTGTTTGGTGTTTTACGTCATTGTCAACACATGTAAGGTTTATATGACGGTGGATTTTTTTGTGGTGGAGGCAGACCACTCACTTTTCCTGGGTAGAACCAGTACTGTACACCGTCCACCATCCATAAGAATACATTGTGTAAACATACCTAAACATACCTCCAAAAGGAATGATGACTACATTATGTGAACATACCTCCAAAAGGAATGAAAACATTGTGTGAAACTACCTCAAAAAGGAAAGATGACTACATTGTGTTAACATACCGCCAAAAGGAGTGATGACTAGACTGTGTGAACATACCTCCAAAAGGAATGATGACTACATTTTGTGAACGTACCTCCAAAAGGAGTGATGGCTACATTGTGTGAACGTACCTCAAAAAGGAATGATGACTACATTGTGTGAACATACCTCCAAACGGAATGATGACTACATTGTGTGAACGTAACTCAAAAAGGAATTATGACTACATTGTGTGAAAATACCTCCAAAAGGAACGATGACTACATTGTGTGAATGAACCTCTAAAAGGAATGATTACTACATTGTGTGAACATACCTCCAAAAGGAAAGACAACTTCATTGTGTGAACATACCTCCAAAAGGAATGATGACTACATTGTGTGAACGTACCTCAAAAAGGAATGATGACTACATTGTGTGAACATACCTCCAAAAGGAACGATGACTACATTGTGTGAACATACCTCCTAAAGGAGTGATGACTACATTGTGTGAACATATCTCCAAAAGGAACGATGACTACATTGTGTGAACATACTTCGAAAAGGAATAATGACTACATTGTGTGAACGTACCTCAAAAAGGAATGATGATTACATTATGTGAACATACCTCCAAAAGGAATGATGACTACATTTTGTGAACGTACCTCCAAAAGGAGTGATGGCTACATTGTGTGAACGTACCTCAAAAAGGAATGATGACTACATTGTGTGAACATACCTCCAAACGGAATGATGACTACATTGTGTGAACGTAACTCAAAAAGGAATTATGACTACATTGTGTGAAAATACCTCCAAAAGGAACGATGACTACATTGTGTGAATGAACCTCTAAAAGGATCGATGACTACATTGTGTGAACATACCTACAAAAGGAACGATGACTACATTGTGTGAACATACCTCCTAAAGGAGTGATGACTACATTGTGTGAACATATCTCCAAAAGGAACGATGACTACATTGTGTGAACATACTTCGAAAAGGAATAATGACTACATTGTGTGAACGTACCTCAAAAAGGAATGATGATTACATTATGTGAACATACCTCTAAAAGGAATGATGACTACATTGCGTGAACATACCCCCAAAATGAATGATGACTACATTGTGTGAACATACCTCCAAAAGGAATGATGACTACATTGTGTGGACATACCTCCAAAAGGAATGATGACTACATTGTGTGAACATACCTGCAAAAGAAATGATGACTACATTGTGTTTATTGGCCAGCTCCACTATCTTCACTACATCATTGTGACTTGCTGAAAATGCAGAAGCAAATATCTTGTAGAAGCATCTTTTGCCATGTCGCTTCATTGTTTGACTTCATCAAAATATCAACATTAAAATTTTTATCAATAGAAATAAGTACACAAGATCAGGTTTGTATTTAGTATTGCTTTTGACTGAAGATCAAAAGCTGAATAAAAAAAGATTGTTGAGTTTTTAATCATATTCACTAAATAGTTCCATCAAATCAATACTGAACAGGAACAAGATAAGTATTCTGGGTGTTAGTTTCCTCCAGACATGGTCAGACAATTAATAAATACAATAGCACTATCAGTGGAGTAATGTGTTCTGAAAGATTGTATCCTCTTTCTGCATTAGTCTCATTTATTTTATGTCTGGGGTGCTTTCTTTACATATGCCTGTTTATAGTACGCACCCTAGACGGAAACGGCGCATATCAAAAAATCATCTCGCCGCTCTTATACGTGTATTTCATGCATTACTCTTTGCATTGATTGCCCAAGAGGCTTTAGCATTGAGTGTGATCCTGCAGATGTGGCATATCCACAAGAGGTGAGGAAATCTTCCCTAACCCTACTAATGATCCTTTTATTATATATGGTACCTTTATCAGTATCCTCGTCAAATATTGTGTGAAACAATGTAAAATACACTATAAAGTATAAGAACACAGTAAGCTAGTAACTAACAGGTACGGAATGTCATTTACGCACATTAAGAAAAATGACGCAGACATTGTTTACACAGGCGATATAAAATCAGAAACATGTTGCAAGAAGTCATTTTGTCATATACTGGTTTCTATGAAGCTTTAGTCATACATGTTGCCATATACTGGTTTCTACAAAGCTTTAGTCAAACATGTTGCCATATACATGCATGTACTGCAATGTAAATATCATGTCAATGAGGTATCCCACTTACTTGGCCAAATTACTAGATCAGGTATCCTCTTGAATCGTCCCTCCCTTAGAATGAATATTTCACTCAAATTCTGACCTGTAATATCACAAAGGCAGGCTCAGTAAGACATTAATGATGGTCCTAAATCTCAACAACAGCTCAATGCAGTGACATACTGACTGATTGTTTGGGGCGCTTGTTTTAGCCAAAGGATTTTTGGACTTTTAAGATAAAATTAATCTACTACCTAAATAAGGTGTATATCAGTGAAACAGACATTTTTAGTGGTAAATAAAAACAAACTTATTTTTCAAAATCGGTTGAGAAATAAAAATTTCATGTGGGCAAACTGTTTTTGATGGGTCATTTTCAATGCAAAATTCTGCTGCATGAAATATTTGAAAAATATGTTTTTTTAGAAATTTTATCCAAGAATAGTTTTAAGTTGTTGGATATCAGTAAATTAAGACACCCTGAAAGTTTTATACCAAAATATGAAGGATTACTGATGTTATTTGAGATTTCGTAATTTTCTGCTGTCCCACCAACAAGGAATTTACATAGGAATAGCCCCATCAAAAAATCATTTTGGCTGTAAAATATTTATTTCTTAACCAATTTTCAAAAGTAAAGTAGTTTTATTTACCACTAAAAACGCCAGTTCTAATGATATATAACTGATGTACGTATTATTTAAATTGCTCAAGTTACTTCAGAAAAACCTTTGGCTGAAACGAGCGCCCCAAACAATAGGGAATTTGTCCATTTACGAATACTGTAAAAGAAGTTTTGGACCACCTATGTAATACTATAGTGATTATTTCAATATCAATCTGAATCTGCATTGAACGTATCAAAACATATTTATTATCATTATTATATTTTCATTCTTTGTCTGAACTGTTTCATTAAAACACCAAGAAATAAATCAACAACAAAAAGCTGAACACACTAAGGGGTATTACAAAAGTGTCCCAAATGTTTTATAATGTATGTATCGGTACTATGCTACAATGTCGGTAATTTAATAACACATTACACAACATAACAACGTTACACATCTGATATTTTTATTAATTATTACAGACAGAAAATGATGATGATGATGATGAGTGGTGGTGGTGGGGGTTGGAGTGGTGACGATAATGGGGATGCTGACAAAGATGGTGGAGTGATGATGTTGATTATGGTAGTTTGTTGGCTACAGTGGTGGTGTTGTCAGAATGTGACATGCTGGTAGTGATGATGGTGATGATGATGATGATGATGATGATAATGGTGTGGTGATGATGATGATTATGATGATATGATGATGATGATATGATGATGATGATGATGATGGTGTGGTGATGACGATGATGATGATGATGATATGATGATGATGATGATGATAATGGTGTGGGATGATGATGATGAAGATATGATGATGATGAAGATGATGATGATGAAGATGATGATGATGATGGTGTGGTGATAATGATGATGATGACGATAATGGTGTAAGGATGATGACTGCTGACCATGTATATTACTGACTATGTGCCCTTCAGGTCTCACACCTCAATTAATTTTCCCATAGGGTTACTGTACAGCCTTTTGCAACATCTGAGCTTCAAAGCGGGGCAGCAGACATTGTTGTTGGTTTAATATCTTCAGTATAGCCAAGACCAGGAATTTAAAACAATAAAATACATAAGTTAGCCAGGTTGGTTTTTTTCTCGCTCATGTTTTGTGAACCCTATGGAAAATACAAAATTCATAAACTATCTAGCTGAATATGCGGTGCTTCGGTCAAACAATGCTAAAATTTGAATGAAACATCATATGGGATTTTCTGTATCATCTGTCTTTTACACTGCAGATGTATGCTAAAGCAAAGAAAAACCTATTTTTTAAATTAAAAATTGCCTAAAATGGAGAAAAATAGAATTATTTTCTGTTTTCCTTTTGTCTCTAGGTCCGTGAGCTTTCAGGGGAGATACTAGAGGTGTGAGACCTGAAGAGAGTAAATTATTTAGCAACACCATCCATAACATAACATTTAGTAGCTATGTGCAGTACCTATAAAATAAGACCATAAGCATGCTTCTATCGTATTTACAAGTGAAATAATTCAGGATTATGTGATTGAGAGTAACGCGTGGATTCGACAAGTTCCCGCTGTGAAATAAAAGTCCAAAACATGTTTTTATAATATGTAGCATTTGTGTGATAACTACACCATTTGTGCCTCAATCTTCATGAGATTTTTAACACAATCTCCTTTTGTCATCTGCTATCATATAATTATGATTAAAACAATATTAGTTCATATCATGGTATCAAACATATGTATTCAATGATCAGCCGCTGAAATTTAAATAGGAAAAATATCATTTCTTTCTGTATCCATGGTAACAAGATAAAATTCTAAAGTATACCAGTCAATAGCTATGCATTTAGATTCTACATGTCAAATTAACCCCCAAATAAGCTTAGGTCTGAGTATATGAAAAAATATGAAAGTCTGAGTATCACTTGAATTTAGGCGGCATTGTGCCTTTAACATAACAATACACAAGAAACGCCACTAAACGTAGTATTTCTGTAATATATCTGCCATTTTTGTCTCAATCTGCATGAAAATTTCCCCAAACATGATCTGTGTCACCTGCTTTCAGAAAATGCAACACAATACATAAATACCCCATATAGAACAAAAATAATTGAAGCTGTAACTGTAACTGTTTCGGTAAAAAAATCAAAAAATCAAAAAATTCCCCTATTTCGACTAGATAACAGAAATACAATAATGAGAAATTCCACCTAAACAAAACATTAACATTATTTGTCTCTGTAATAAATATGGAGAACAGAAACTTGATAGTTGGAAGATACAACAACAACAACAACAACAACAACAACAATCACTTATGTGATCACTGACCAGTATGGCATACACAGATGAGTTGTTGACAACTTTAAATTTGAGACATCAACAATATGGGAGATATCAGATATATCAAATTAGATATCTGCTGTCTCTGTGATATTTCCTTACATAAACATGTGGCTTCTGACACAATGCACACGTATACTCCAGAAAACATCATGTTTTTATTTATCATATGAATTGTCATGATTACACATCTGTCAAAAAAGTATACATACATGCACCCAAATTGCTCGAAAATGTTATTATGAGATTTATATCAAATACCTGATATGGGCATATACTGGACACAATATGCGCCAAACACATGCTTCATCTGTACCAACAACTATCTGAAATTGTCTGACAAATCAATAGTTTGAAACTAACACACAAATCAATTGAATCAAGTTGTATTACGGGCTTTAGAAAAGGCGTCTGTGTGACTATGATGAAAAATTAGCTACTCTACAGGTCTCTCACCTCAATTAATTTCCCCATAGGGTTACTGTACAGCCTTTTGCAACATCTGAGCTTCAAAGCGGGGCAGCAGACATTGTTGTTGGTTTAATATCTTCAGTATAGCCAAGACCAGTAATTTAAAACAATAAAATACATAAGTTAGCCAGGTTAGTTTTTTTTCTCGCTCATGTTTTGTGAACCCAATGGAAGATACATAATTCATACACTATCTAGCTGAATATGCGGTGCTTCGGTCAAACAATTCTGAAATTTGAATGAAACTTCATATCAACATGGGATTTTCTGTATCATCTGTCTTTTACACTGCAGATGTATGCTAAAGCAAAGAAAAACCTATTTTTAAAATTAAAAATTACCTAAAATTGAGTAAAAATAGAATTATTTTCTGTTTTCCTTTTGTCTCTAGGTCCTTAAGCTTTCAGGGGAGATAATAGAGGTGTGAGACCTGAACAGTCTGTCTTGACAGTCATCAGAATGCATGATGGTGGTCCGCCTCATATCGGCCAGAAACTCTTCATTCCTCAGTGGTGTTGGCATGTCCTTGGCTGTGATCTCGGGCTGTAAGATATAACTATATAATCATACTGATAACTAGACGGGGCTGTGATCTCGGGCTGTAAGATATAACTATATTATCAAACTGATAACTAGACGGGGCTGTGATCTCAGGCTGTAAGATATAACTATATAATCAAACTGATAACTAGACGGGGCTGTGATCTCGGGCTGTAAGATATAACTATATCATCAAACTGATAACTAGACGGGGTTGTGATCTCGGGCTGTAAGATATAACTATATCATCAAACTGATAACTAGACGTGGCTGTGATCTCGGGCTGTAAGATATAACTATATCATCAAACTGATAACTAGACGGGGTCGTGATCTCGGGCTGTAAGATATAACTATATTATCAAACTGATAACTAGACGGGGTTGTGATCCCGGGTTGTAAGATATAACTATATCATCAAGCTGATAACTAGACGGGGTTGTGATCTCGGGCTGTAAGATATAACTATATAATCAAACTGATAACTAGACGGGGTTGTGATCTCGGGCTGTAAGATATAACTATATAATCAAACTGATAACTAGACGGGGCTGTAAGATATAACTATATAATCAAACTGATAACTAGACGGGGCTGTGATCTCGGGCTGTAAGATATAACTATATAATCATACTGATAAGTAGATGGGGTTGATTTTGTAACAAAACCATATGTCTCCCCACCCCACCCAATGTAATGGACAAACATTATGGATATGTACCTGTTTAGACTGAGGATATACTATTATCTAATGGCTACCGGGCATGAAATGCTTGGTTTACTGTGCTTATAGTGCAGTCCATGCCAATGAATGGTTTTCATGCACTGCTGTTACACTATAGTCATGCACTCTCATATTGTACTCGATATCCCTCAAGTGGTTTAAGAGATATGGAGTGGACGCATATGTTATTTGACCTCTAAGTTGACCTCTAAGTGTGCCTTGACCTTGAACGGACATGGCTGGAAATTGCCCTCTGCACGTTGTCTCGATATGGTAAACATTTGTGCCAAGTTATTTCAAAAGCCCTCAAATGGTTCAAGAGATATTGAGCGGACACGAAATATAGTGCATATGACCTTCGTACTCTAAGTGTGACCTTAACCTAGAACGGATGTGGCAAGTTATTTAAAAATCCCTCAAGTGGTTCAAGAGATATGGAGCAGACACGACGTGTGAAGGACAGACGTGACGGACAGACGGACGGACGGACGGACGGACATTCAAGGTAAAAACAATATGTCTCACCATACATGGGGGGAGACATAAAAAATAGTCATCAAGTTAAACACATGCAGACATAAGTATGGTAAGACTGAAAAACGACAAGTGGGTATGAGCTCTTTATCCTTTTGATAGAACCAATTTTATTACTTTATAAAGCCGCAGCTTCCAACCAAGGCACTACTTTAAACTTGTTAACAGCCAACTAACAACTACATTCCCAGTGTATAATTGCTTTCATGGATCCATCCACAATGATACATGTTCATTTACTCATGAACTACAGAAATATATGTTAGTCTCGGCCTGCCAAGACTGTATCATGCATATGCCTTACTTGCAGATATCAGTTTGGGCAGATTAGGCTAAATAAAGAGTGAACTAGCGGCACGCTGATTTTACTCATGCGTTTTTTCACGCATATGAAGTCGACCTTTGCATGACGTCATGTTGTACATAAACGTGACGCCCCCTGTGGATGAACAAGTTAAACTTTTTGATGTCTGATTGGCTGCTTCTCACAAGTTAAAAGTAATAAATTAACATTCAATTAACTTGAAAATGCTTTTGATGGAAGTCTCATAGAATCTCACAGTCTCGTCAAAATCGCCCCGACTGCTCCTAGAGTTTATGGAACGTCAAACTAAGACTGGCAAGAAACCAAGAAATATTCAAACTGTGAAACCAGATGTTTGGGCAAGTCAAGTTGAGCACAAGAAATACTGAGAATGGGTCTTGGACGTTATCAGGATAAACAGCTTGAATGCAAAACATGTTCATTCGTACGGTCGTACGCACGACTGTATATTATATAAGTATGGTCAAAGGTAACACCATATTCCCGCTTCACTTCATGGCGGGGCATAAAAATGTTGGTGAAATCTTCCTTTAAAGAGACTTGAAGTGTTCATCAAGAAATGAAAATAGCAACTCGATTCATTTATTTATCAATTATCATTTTGACTTTGAACCTGCTTGCATATAATTAAATAGAAGTTTCAGTTTTAATTTGTTCGTCTTATTCTACAATAGATTTAAACATATTATGCAACAGTTAATAATATGCAAAAACAATTTGCTTTATACTATTCTTATAATAACAGTATGTTATCTGCAATTACAATATTGTTTTATTTTAGAATCTCCAAACAAACGCATGCATTATCTAACCCATAGATGCATGCCTAACCTATCAGTGATAGTTGGTCAGAAATGTCTAAATGATCATGTATAGGGATTCTAGAATAAAACATCCAAGATTTTTCCCTTTAAAGCAAGCAACATTATAAATTAGTTTTACCAAATTAAACTTGAGACATTGAGATAACACAGGTGGATTAATTGCATGCATTCAAATCCTACCCATTTTATCAATGTTTTCTGTAAATTTTATAAAGTACAACTTCAACAAGGACTATCACAACCTGACTTCTATGGTGATGTGATTTAATATATATATGTATTTTGGGGGTTCTGGACCAAAGCTCTCGCTTTGCTCGAGTTTGATCCAGAAACCCCCAAAATACATATATAAGTAAATGGTGATTTACTTGATTTATTAAAACTTTTTTAAAATAGGGGTAGTGAAGATTGCAAGTTTAATTTTTTTTAATAGTTATCAAAATATAATTTAAACCTTAATACGTCTAAATCTGAGACACTCAGCGTTATACGACTTTAACCTCCAATAATTGTTCATTTTTCTAATTGAAGCTGCACCGCAACCAACACACACTTGATATTTTGCGGAAGTGCCTTTTTTACATATTAGACACGGTAATGCATGACTTGTTTTTAATCTATATTTTTGCAAACTGCAATAATTAGAATCTTTTGTTGGCTTATTTTTACATGGATTATGTAATCCAATTTTAAGAAATTTACAAACATTGATTTCCATTGTCTATTTTGTATATAATTATTTTTATATTTAATAAATTTTTTTTAAATATATAACAAATAAAGGAAATGGAAAAAAACGAAGAGACTATACGAAATTTAATACGCCTGTTTGATACAGGTGTAATAGATAAGCAAACACTATCTAACGGTATAAATACATTAAAACCTCTTAAAGAAGTTCCAAAGGAAACTACTTTAGAGGTTAAATCTCAAACATTAGAAAATTTACTCAAGAGACGACGTGCTAAAAAACAACGTAAACGAGAAAAGCAAAAATATGATAAATTACAAGAAAATGTTATAAATGAACAAAAGCGGAAATATGCCAAATTACAAGAAAATGTTATAAATGAACTAAAACAAGTTTTTCAAGATAGAAAATTAAAACTGGTTGACAAACCAATGTGTGGCTATTTCAAAGCATACGAGATATCTGCCGAGAAATACAAAGACCCTCAAAAACTATTCCGTGATAAGAAATCCATTATCACAAAACAAATTATCAAAGAGCTAAAAGAGACGAATGGACTAAAGTTTCAATTAGGTCTCACTGTAGATTTATTTAAAGATGACGGTGCTACCAAAAAATACATTACAGCAGTGTTACACAGTGAACAAAATGCCATCTTGAACTCTGAAAAAATAAATGAGTTCTACGATGAGTCATCTGCATTTATACAAGAGAGTCTTGAAAGATTTACAAACACAGCATCCGGATTAGAAATTTATCACTGTGTTAAGCTTTACTTAAATATTGCAAAGTACGAGCCGTTAAAAGGTTCTTCATATATTCCTTTACCCAAAGCAGTAGCTGATAAGAAAGCAATTATAAATGTAAAAAACAATGATGATAAATGTTTGTTCCATGCAATAAATTCTGCTTTAAATCCAGCTGCAGATCATACAGCCAGGTTATCAAAGTATCCTAGTATAGAGTTCTTGAAGTAAGATAACATTGACTTTCCCACTCCAATTTCTCAAATTCCCAAAGTAGAGAAACAAAACAACCTTGCTATCAACGTTTATGGATATATCATAACAGGAAAAAATAAAAAGGTAACTGTTTTTCCATATAAAATATCAGAACAACCAAAAATTATTGAGCGAATTAATCTGCTCTTAATATCTGAAGACATGGAGGTTGAAGAAAAATTAGAGAATGAAGATGATCCAAATAATGAAGAAGGAATCATAGATGACAACTATGACCCTGATGATTATCCCGACAAACCAACAAAAATAACAAAATATCACTATTGCTGGATTAAAAATCTGGATAGGCTGCTCTATGCCCAAAACAAACATAAAGGTCAAACTTACTTCTGCGATCGTTGTCTTCACGGCTATTCTGGAAAAGGACTACTTGCCAAACACAGAGAAGACTGTGAGGGTATTAACAAAAATTCTTGCAGTATAGAAATGCCGAAAGAAGGTAAAAATACTGTAAAATTTAAAAAATCCTCAAAATCAGATGCCTGTGCCTTTTGCAATATATGCTGATTTTGAGTGTATAATCAAACCGCAATCAATCAAATTTGGAAAGAAATCTGAAATTCAAAATGTACACGAAGCTTGTGGTTTTGGATACCAGGTTGCTAGATATGATGGCAAAGCTGAAGAACCTGTTATTTACAGAGGTGAAGATGTTGTTGAAAAGTTTTTAAATCACTTAGAATGTGAGAAGAGCAACATTAATAAAATATTTGCTCACCCAAAACCCTTAATCATGACACAATAAATGAGGAAGATCATGAAAAAGCAACACACTGTTGGATATGCGAGAATGAAATAGGTAATGAATGCAAAAACGGTAAAGTAAGAGACCACTGCCATTTTACAGGAGAATACAGAGGTGCAGCACATAAAAACTGTAATCTAAAGCTGAAAATAAAACCAAACAAAACACCTATACCTGTTATATTTCACAACCTCAAAGGATATGATAGTCATCTCATCATGCAAAAAATACATAAAATTCCAAACAACGCTGAAAAGTATATTTCATTTAGTGCCGGACAACTTAGATTTTTAGATAGCTTTCAGTTTATGGCTTCGTCTCTGGAAAAATTGGTTAAAGCAACAGGCACATCTGATTTTGAAATTACCAAAAATCAGTTTAGACGAACAAATTTATCTCTGCGGAAAGGTATTTACCCGCATGAATATATGGACAGTGTGGAAAGATTTAAGGAAACGAAATTACCACCTATAGAAAAGTTTTACAGTTTAAATGAAAGTATAAAGCGCAAAGATTACGAAGATTACGAATATACTCAAGAAATATGGAAAGAGTTTAACTGTAAAACTCTTGGAGACTATCATGATTTATATCTAAAACCTGAACTTTCACGAAAAGGTGTTTATCCATACGAATATTTGGACAGTATGGAAAGATTCAAGGAAACGCAATGACCGCCTATAGAAAAGTTTTACAGTAGTCTCTCAGATGAAAGTATAAGTCCCGGAGATTACGAATACGCTCAAAAAATATGGGAAGAGTTTAACTGTAAAACTCTTGGAGACTATCATGATTTATATCTAAAAACTGATGTAACTCTGTTAGCAGATGTATTTCAAACTTTCAGAAAAACATGCATGAATGCATATAAACTCGATCCCTTGCATTACTACACAGCACCTGGATTATCTTGGGATGCTTTACTCAAACATTCAAAAATAGAATTAGAACTTTTGACAGACATTGACAAGCACTTGTTTTTAGAAAAAGGCATGCGAGGTGGCATAAGTATGGTATCAAAACGATATGCCAAAGCAAACAATCCACATGTAGCTGAGTATAACCCTAACGAGGAAAACAACTTCTTAATGTATTTTGATGCAAATAATCTTTATGGATGGGCAATGAGTCAGCCACTTTCATATTCTGGCTTTGTTTGGAAAGCCAAAAACAAAGGAAAATATTCTAAACCAAAACCTGGCAAAGGGCAAATACTTGAAGTTGATTTAGAATATCCTAAAGAGCTCCATGAAGCTTACAATGACTATTCGCTTGCACCGGAAAGATTAGCAGTGAAAAAAGAATGGTTGTCTGAATACCGGACAGATCTTTTGGAAAATGATAGCATGATAAATACAGAACAACTAGTCCCAAATCTTATGGACAAAGAAAAATATGTGATACATCACAAAAACCTGCAACTGTATTTATCTTTGGGTATGAAACTAAAAAAAGTACACAAAGTATTAGAATTTAATGAAAAACCATGGATGGAATCATACATAAACCTAAACACAGAACTTAAGGAAAAAGCTGAATCAAACTTTGAAAAAGATTTTTACAAACTTATGAACAACTCTGTGTTTGGCAAGACAATGGAAAATCTACGCAAGCGGACAGATATAAAACTAGTCAGAACTGACGGCTCCGAAAATGAAAAAATAAGAAAAATTATAGCCAAACCCAACTTTAACAGGCGAATAAAATTTTCAGATGAATTGTCAGCAATACATGTAAACAAAACAAAATTAACATTAAACAAACCAATTTATGTTGGGATGTCAGTATTGGTTTTATCAAAGCACTTGATGTATGATTGGTACTATAATACCCTGAAAAAAGGTACGGAAATGAGTGTACTTTATTATACACAGACACTGACAGCCTACTGGTAGACATCAAAACAGATGATGCATACAAAGACATGGCTGAAATGAAAGATGAGTATGATCTAAGTAATTATCCTGAAAATCACCCAATGCATGATGATACAAACAATAAAATATTGGGTAAAATGAAAGACGAATGTGCTGGTGTTGCTATAGCTGAGTATGTTGGATTAAGACCCAAGCTATATTCTATTTTGAAAGCGGATGAACAACTTATCAAAAAAGCAAAAGGAGTAAAAGAATATGTAATCAAAAAACATATAAACTTTGAAAACTACAAGGATGCATTGTTTGGCAAGAAAAAATACACCCATGAAATGAATATGATACGCTCAATAAAGCATGAGATATATGGCATAAAAGTAAACAAAGTATCACTGTCACCATTTTACTCTAAAAGATACATAGCACCAGACGGTATTAAAACTGATGCACATGGTTTCTATAAAAACTTATGAATTTGGGTATCAGCAGGAACAATAAGTAATTCTTCTTTGACAAATCCTCTTTGTGGCGCTGGTAATTTTAAATAATAAACTCTTATACCTTGCGTCACCATATAACTTTCAATCTTGTGAATATCTACACTCCACATTGGATCAGTTGCTCTGCGTCTTCCACCTTCTTGTTCCCCGGGTTGATATAAATATCTTACACTTGCATTCATACAGATAGGATCATCTTTTAATATTTATGTTTCAACAGGATGGGGCTTTTTTGTCTCCACATTTAATGCTTTAACAACTTCTGGTAATCTCTTTACCCATTCTCTGTTACGTTTTTGTGAATCTATTTCCTTAGCATACTGATAGCCAAACAATCTTTCAGCTAATGTTCTGTTAAATCTTTCCACTAAAGCTTGGTCTCTGTGTATTTCTGTTCTGCCTCGTCTGATGTTTACTTTATGTTTTGCCATCAACTGCGATACCGCACCCATAAATTCTCTGCCTGGATCCACTTGTAATAATTTTGGATATTTCAAATGCCGACTGTATATTTTCTCAAATGCTTTAGCAACTTCTTTACTATCCTTGGAAGTCAGTGGCTCTGCTTCTTTATATCTACTTGCAATATCAACAACAGTCAACGCATATTTATATGTCTTGCGTCCACGACCAAAGCCAAAAGTATCATGCGGCAGAAATAACAAATCAGCTTGATGCACTTCATTCTTAGTGGAAACATCAAACCTGGGTCTAACTATTTTCTTTGGTGCGGGTCTGCCACACAGCTTGTTTCTTTAAAAATTCTAATGCCTTTTTTTCACTGACACCAGCCTCTTTTGCCAATTTTTTAACTGCTGAGTAACCTTTCCAAAATCCTTTTGGGCTGTAATAAATCTTTTCCATTTTTTCTACTAAAGATTAAACTTTATATATGTATAAAGAAAACATGGATATCACAACTGCACAATTTGAGGGACTGCTTGAAGAGCAAAATCAAAATAGCACAAAGAAATGGACAGACTTGGAAATAAATAAAATATACACTATTACAGATACGAAAATAGTAGATACTGAATATGGTCCATCCATGGTATTGACATTATTAGACAACGGTGAAGTATGGGCGCCTGACCATCTCAAAAATAAATTAGAGAAGAGTGCTAAACCACCATATTATATGCGACCACTTGGATTGAAACCATGTAAAAACAAAAACAAAATAGGTATCATGCATATGACTTAGTCTTTTCCAAGTAAACATACTTAGTCATTCCAAATCTAAAGTAATTATAGTTTTAAACTATTTTTTTTATGAACTCAATTTATACGCCACAAATCCAGTTGCAGCCATGCCTACCACAATAAACGTAATTTCTCTATTCTGTTGATCCGGATATGGTGTATAAATATCACTCAACTTGGGCTCCGGTTCCAAAAGCAAATGTTTGCCAGTTGTATAATAATACTGCTTCATAGCTTGGTCTACATCATCAAAAGTCTGCTCTGCATGATGCTCTTTTTGTAGTTGCTTATTAATAAAATCTAATCTCTCTGTTCTTTTTTTATTCCACTCCGCTTGTGCTGCTTTTAATTGTTCTACGGCTTTGTCATGTCTTTGTCTTTCCTCATCTGAATGACTTCCCATTTTTGAAAAGAAATAATTTGAACCGCTAAACGCCAATGCGTTTGTTAATGCTCCACCTATCATCATTGCTACTGCACTTGCCATTTTTTTTATATATATTTTTTTAAAATTATTTCATAATATCCGCAGGAATAATACCTTGCTTAATCAGCATATCCTTTGTAGCCATTGCTAACATTATATCCACAGACAGCATCCCAACATCTACCATATTAAAATCCACTTTAGGGGCTGGTCTTTTTAGTAGTTTTCTGCCAATCTCAGAATATCCAACAGTTAGAAGTGTTTCTACTCCAGCGTGATACATCATATTTACAATTTGTTTTCCGTCAATACTTGCTGCCATTTTTTTTTATATGATTATTTTTTTAAATAAATTATTAAAAATCAAACGGGTCTTTTGGTGCAACATGAACAGGTTGCACAGCTACAGGTTGCGTAGCAGATTTCTTGTTATAAATATACAAACCCAACCCAGCAATGCCTAATAAAACCAGACACGGTGGAATATAATTTTTGTATACGTTTATTTTGATTTTTTTTGGTTCTTCTTCACCTATTGTTATTTTTGTTATTTCATCTTGCTTTGCAGCATCTTGAAGCAAACGCTTTGCCTTTCTTGCTGCTGCTCCTTTTTTCCCAGCCTCTATTCGTTTTGGATTTTTTACTTTTTGGTGTTCAATAGGTTGTGTAACAACAGGTATAACTTCACTCTCTTGGTTCTCCATTTATATTATCTATATTTTTATTTTTATTAAAATCAATATGTCTAACAGTTGTCAGTATTGCTGTAAATTGCGCTAAGCACATTCAATACCTGTAATACAACTCACAACAAGCACTTGTCAAAGCATGATTAATAAATGGGTCTTCCTCCAAATCTTCTATCAGTTTTGGTGGATTGGTTACATTAAAATATTTTGATACTCCCATCACATACAAGTTAATAAAAGAATTGCCTAAAGTCTTGGTCATACTTGCCCCAAGCCTTGCTTCATATCTGCAGTAAAGTTTGGTAATTTCATCCGGGGGCATGCTATCTATATTCGTGAGTTGTATGTCTTTACCCAAATATTGACGACTACCACTGCCAGCCACTATGGATGATAATCTTTCTTTTTTTGTTTCTTGTTGCTTTGATTCATCTGTGCCTTCCGTAAAACCTTCCGATATATCTTTTAATAGTTCTTCCGCATTCATTTTTATATTAATAATTTTATTTTTTATCTTGGAATAAATATAAAATACAAAACAACCAGTTGCGATATTCACCACGCAACTAGTAATTGTTAGTATTGTTAATAGCATTGTTATTAATATTGCTATTTTTTTATTAGCATTGTTAATTTGCTGCAAGCATTGCTATTAACATTGCTACTTTGCTATGAGCAATGCTATAAGCATTACTATATTCCATGATATTTCCAGAAGTAACTCTTTTCATTCCAGGGATGTAACTCTTTTTTCAGGGGAGGTAACCCTGATCTTTCAGGGGAGGTAATTCTAATTTTCAAGGGAAATAACTCTTTTTTCAAGGGAAGTAACTCTTTTTTTAAGGGAAATAACTCTTTTTTCAAGGGAAATAACTCTTTTTTTTACAATGTCAAATGACCGTTTATTTTATAAACGTCTATTTATAGACATCACACAACTGTTAACAATTCATTTCGCTCCGAGGTTGCCTTAGCATTTCATTTCCCCTTTAGGTTACCGTCACATGACCGTTTATGATATAAACGCCTATTTATAGACATCACACAACCGTTTACAATTCATTTTGCTCCGAGGTTGTCTTAGCATGTCACATGACGTTTATAATATAAACGTTCTATTTATAGACCAACCCAACACTGAGTATCTGCTAAAAGGATAACTGCCATTTTTAGATAATATAACTCGATCTCCTATATATACTATATCACCGACCGCTTGACTTTAAAAAGGTTTTTTAAATCTGCATGAATTCAGATTATCATAGTTAGTAATTCTAATTAGCAATTGTGCGCAATACAACCTGATAAATTAGTTGTTAAAAATACTTTTAATTATTAATTTAACAAAAAATTGTACATTTACAATGTCACGCGACTGCAAAAAGTATTCGACCCAATAACCAGTTGGTTGGTCAGTCCTCAATATTAACTCAATATTTAGTCTTAGCTAAAGCTTTTCTTATTCTGGTTCTCTCCTCCAGCGTTGGAATAACATCATTCTCTCTCAAACAATTTTCATAACTATCTCTGTCCTTGGTGTAAAACATACACAACCATTTTGCTTGCTCTCTTAAATCTTTCAATACAGAATTATATCTCTGTGAAATAACCCACACTGATTGTTTGGCGTGGCGACCAGAGAATGCCAACTCTGATAACATATATTTTTTCTTTGTTAATTCTTTTGTGGCGGAGCAATCATCAATGATGTATAGTGTGGGCTTGCCAGCATATTGTTTGAAAAAGAAACGCAACAGTTCTTGTAACATTTCTTTGCCTTTGCTAACGGGATTGACAATTATTATTTTTTTATCTCTCGGGTTTTTCACATCTCCTATCCAGGATCTATTTTTATAAGCCTCGTTCCACTCTATGGTTGGACACAATATAATTATATGTTCAAAAACTCCAACTTACTCTTGTTCAAGTATGTCAAGAACAAACTCTGTTTTGCCGCAGCCTGTTTGACCACAGATAATGGCACTGTGTGAATATTTAGGATATTTGTGTAAACTAGTATCCTGCTTCATTGAATCTTCCATCTTCGAAATTGATTTGCGCATCTTGTATTATATATATATAAATATTTAAAGGTTGATCTGCATCTGCTTTTTTATTTATTAGTATCGTTATGCCTTCACTGCCGTTTTCTATTCTTCTTCCACTGCCGTGTAATAAATTGTCATCACATGTTCTAAGGTCAAGCCACAAAGCATATGATTTTGTCAGATAAGTCTCAAGAGAAACATTGGTAAAGTTTAAGTCCCTCGCTGCTATTTCTGTCTCTTTGTTTCTTTTTGAGGTCAAGGCAAAATATTTGTTGATTTCATCCCAATGTTGATATGCCTTCATGCCCTGACTATACAACTGATTTGGTACTCGCTCTATTGTCATTTCAACCTTTTCAATCTTTGGGTTGTAATAGGTTTCTGTGCTTGTTCTTTCTGGGTCTTCAAACAGCATTAAAATACCTTTCATGCTCCGTGCTGGTACATTAATGTTGATGTTCCAAAGGGTTTCAGATTTGCTTGCTATTATTTTTCTATGTCGCAAGATACGATCATACATAAATGACATCTTACCATTGATTTGCTGTCTTATTTGTCTGGCTAATTCAACATCACTAACTGTATCAAATTCCAAGCAGATATTTTTTATTACATCAGATGCATCAGCATCACTGCCTTTAATAACTTTGTTATAATCGTTAAACGTTAATTCATATTCTAACCTATCACCAAGCCCCGCTTGATAAAATGGCATATGACTTTCTAACATTTCAAAGTCCAGTAGAATACAAAATCTATTTCCATAACCTGCTGCTATAGATTCATCTTCGGTGTCTGAGGAAGCATCTCCCGCACCAACTCTATGTTTTAACATGTTTGCTTTACCAATACCTTGGTAAGCTGTGTTTACTCGTTCGGCAGGGCTTTTCCATAAATCTACATAACAATGATATATATCACTGTCATCTATTGACATGACTTCATTGCCACTTATTCTTATTGTCATTTTTTTCACAATTGCTCTACCCACATTCTGGTATAGAGTAGCATTCTGCTTTTAAGTTCTATTTCAAAGGCAAGACGAGCAGTACGAGGAACTATTACATCATTAGTACTTAGATTGGGAAATCTCACAAGCAGTTGCTGGTTTTGGTCTATTGTTGATGGAATATTAGTTATTACTACACTTGTGCGGATGCCCTTGGCACCATGAGGTTCTCCTAGTTTCCTATGAGGGCTGAGTTTGTTTCCGTAAGCTGACATTGTTTTTATTTTTTAAATATATTTTTTAAAATTAAATAAAATAAACAATGGCTGAAGGAGGATTTGAATATGACAATCCTGCGTTCGATCCAGATGATTATGATGCATATTATGATGATGATTTACCAATGGTGCCTGATGAGCCGGTTCAAAGAAGTCTTCTTAATCAAAGCGATCATATTGCTGACCTTCGGGGAGAGCTGACAGAAGTCACACTTGAAATATACAAGAAAAATATTGTAAAATCTTTTTATTATGAAATAGAAAAACGATACAAGATGGCACCGGACAAAATGGATTATGACCAGTTTAAAGTATCAGATGATGGTAGAACATTATACTGGGTTGTTGGTGATAAAGAAATAAGAATAACTGCCAAGCAAGGTAGTGCAACATTCCTTTCCCTTGGTTCTTTGGTAAAAGAATATGGCTCTGGGGGAACAAGGGCGGTAAGACAATTTTTAAATTTACCGGAGTATGACAGTAAAACAAAAGTATCACAGGAAACTCGACAAGAGTTTGAGAGCACAAGAAACGATTTACCAGATAATGTGGATGCTATTCCATTACAAGATCTTTCACATGTTGTTAATGACACAGCACAGTCAATGGAAAGTGCTCTCCATGACTGGGATGTGATTGAGCGTCCTGATGCTGAAACACAAACAAATATAGACAAGCGTGAAATGGATGGAATAGTAAAAGCGATGACAACTGTCAAGGAAGAACTCACCAATAACGTGGAAAAACGCACACAACTTGATAAAGACATAACAAGAGAAAAACAAAAGTTAGAATAAGCTAAGACTGACGATGATACATTCCAGATAAAGAGAATTAGCGATCGCACCAAAGACCTTGAAGTTGAGAGAGGTGCAAGGATGGATGCAATCAATGAAAACAGAAAAGCTTTCCGTAACCAAGTAAGCAGGATAAAAGAGACAATAAACAAAATGTTAAACGAGGATACAGCTCTTGGTGAGAGGATCAAAACCTTGTTTAGGGAGCAAGGTATTACTAGTGTTAGTATTTTAACTGCATTTGGTATGATTCTCGGGGTTTTAGTTGAGGCCATTATTCCTACAACGGGAGGAGGGTCTGCGCCAACTCCAACTCCAAAACCTGATCCATCAAGTGTAAAAGACTGGATAAAAAAAAAACTACTTAATCTTGGTAAACTTCTTGCCAACCTAGCTGGTAAAGCTGCTGCAGCACTTCCAGGAGTTATTGGTGCAATAATATCATGGCTTTTATCTGCAACAGGTAATGTTATTAATTGGCTTGGTAACAATCTATGGGCTTTGCTTGTGTTTGTTTCCGGGTTGTTGTATGTGGCAGCCAAAGAGTGGATTAAATCTCGTAAATAAGTAATGCAGCAATACCTATTACTATAGTACCAACAATTATAGTTGTTTTGTTATCTTCGTGTTCAATCGCTATTTTTTGTATTTCTGGTGGGTTATGTTGCACAGTTTTATGTATTGATTTATCAAAGTCAGAATGTTCGGGTAAAAATTTCTTTGTTGTGGTGCCTTGAAAAGGTTGAATATTTTTTGGTGGCACTGGTTTTACATTTACATCATTATTCAATCCTAATGCTTGTGCATCGGTTGCTATTACAATTTCATTATTGTAGTCTTGTATTATTCCGATTTTTAATTCCATGTCACTTGGAGACATGTACAATCCACTTCCATAGACAAAATTTACTTTACTTCTTGCATATTTTAGGGTGGTTTCATATCTTAAAATTTGACTGGGAAAGTTGATGGGGCTATTTATTGCGTCCTCTACATTTGCTAAAAATTGTTTTTGTGCATCAAATGCTGTTCCAGTTCCAAGTATATCTGTTCTTGTTTTGTGATTGTGAGCCAAGAATTGCCCAGCAGTATGTTCTTATGCTGTCATTGATTCTTTCTACTCCAGCTCTTGTAAATCCAAATGAACAATCTAGTATAAAAGTAGACCTCAAATCCTTGTGCAATGTAATCAATGTGATATGTTTTATCACTCTCATAGACTGTGAAACTCATCGTTTTGTTGTCGTATACAGTATTTATCAAAGGATGATAACCAATATTTGTCCAGTAATTATAAATTGTTCCTAGACCATTATTATAGCTTTGTTTCTGTCTCCAGTCTGAATTTAAGTCAATGTTAAACTCCTTGCATATTCTCTCGTATGCGTTTCGGTTATATGTGTTATTAAACGCATTCCAATTTGAGTCTTGCGGCATTGCTACACTCATCTCAAATAATATTCTTCTGACTTGGTAATAGACATGAAATCGAAATAATGAACCAACCAGTGCATCAGCTTTTAGATGGTTGTTGAAATCAATGCCACATCCAGTTGTCGCACACCAAATAGCAAAATTCAACTGATTCTGCCAACATCTGTTCCCCAGCGTTGGACTATAGCATCTGATTGACGTATGGGAGTTTGTATTTTTCAAAGACATTGGGGAATGATGCTTTAAAGTCTTTACCGTTTGATGTAATGACTATGTTTTGATTTATTATATCTATCACTTTCTTGCTAAAAGTATTTAAATAGTGAGCATCTGGGTTATATTTGAATTCTTTAGAAATCATTTTTATTTGTATTTTATATATATATTAAAAAAAATGTTTCATACAATTTCAAACATAGACAACTCTATTAATTTACAACAGTATATCGATAATAGAGATGGAACTAATCGAGTTGGATTAAAAAGTTTTATATACACTATCGGTTGGTATAATATTATTCATGAAACCATAAAGACACGAAACCCAGATAAAACAGAACATTTACCAGATGGACTCTATAACTTTGAAGACTTGATAAAAGGTTTTAAATTTCTAAATAAAAATATTACCCTGACCATTTATGAGCAAGGTGCTGCAGCCATTTTAAAAACGTTAATAGAGACACGAATGTCAAGCGGTCTTTCAAAAATGCTGGGATTCAAGGACAGCAAATGGTTGACAGGTACTACTTTAGGAGATTACCCAATTGATTTAGCTCCTTATAAACAGCTATATGTTCATCTGAAACAAGTTAATACTAGTAGTAATTATTTCAATGGTGCACCAACCACTATTATAGGTTTGTACCTGTAGTAAATAAGCAGTTTGGAGATATAGTATATACAAGTTTTTATCCTGAATATCACTGTCTGACGAATGATGCAATTACTGAATTGAAAATAGAAGTCAGAGATGAGTATGGCAACAAAATAGATAATCACGGTTTGCCTATGAGTTGTGTTTTAGAAATTATTTAAAAAATATATTTTTATAAAAAAAACAATGAGTATATTTGGACCAACAAGACCTAAAAAAACAGAAGACTTAGAGGCTTTGATAGATATTGTTTCAGATTTACATAGTCGAGTTTTGCCTTTTGTTGACCAGTTTAATCATTTAAGAGATAGAGTTGATAATCTTAAATATGGGATTATAACAATATTTGCGGAGGCTAAGGGCCCAATTATGTTGAATAGAATACTCTCATTTGGTAATGGTGGAGCAGAAACAAATGTGGGGCATGTAATGACACGCCGTGGACGGATTATGGGAATAGGTTTAGCAAGTGACCGAATAGTTGGTGACGTAACTGTTATAGTTTCTGTCAATGGTGTTGAACAACCAAATTATGGCATAACGCTTCACATCATCCCGCGCAATCATGATAACTTTGATAAACCTTTAGAGATTGGTGCTGGTTCTGTTGTTAACTTTGTATGCAAGATTGCCAACGCTACCGCTGTAAATACGGTGACATCATTATTAATTGAATTAATTTAATTTTTTATTTATTAATAAAAAAATGCCGAAGCAACCGACAGCACCAAGTATATATCCTGAGTTGCCAGTGGAAGACGGACAAAATTATAGATTACAAAAGATTTCAGAAATTGAAAAAAAGTTAATTACAGAACGAGATATACGTCAGTCTCTTTATAAAAAATATAAACGTGGTATTAATATTACAGATGGAATTGACACTACCTTGATATCTGCAGGTGTTATTATGGCTGGGATTGGATTTGTTGTTCCAGTTTTGTTACCTTTAGAAATAGCAGCAATAGTATGTGGAGCTACAGGTGTTTGTATTAATTTTATCAGACGCAAGCTTAATGCAAAAGCGCAAAAACATCATGAAATAAAAACTTTGGCAGAGTCTAAGTTAAATAGTATAAAGCAGTTAATATCAAAAGCGTTGAGTGATGCACAAATATCTGAGCAAGAGTTCAAGTTGATTTTAGATGAACTGGAGAGATATTATAATTTGAAACAGGACATCAAACAAAAGAAACTTGAAATTAGTGAAGTTCAAAAAAAAGAACTAGTGGAGCAGGGAAGAAAGGAAGCAATGGCAACCTTACACAAAAGTCTAAAAAGTGTGTCATGAATTGTTTTAGTAATGTGTATGAGTACGATCCACCACCTTTGTATTCAAGGTCGGAAAATTGTTAATTTTGATAACTTATAAAAAAAATTAAACTTGCAATCTTCACTACCCCTATTTTAAAAAAGTTTTAATAAATCAAGTAAATCACCATTTACTTATATATGTATTTTGGGGGTTTCTGGATCAAACTCGAGCAAAGCGAGAGCTTTGGTCCAGAACCCCCAAAATACATATATATATTTATAAACTTCGTAAGATTCTTGGTCATGATCACTTTCATACTATCTTTGTTAAACTTGTTAACAAGTTTATCAAAAGAGGTTATGACCCTATCATTTTGCAACGTACTGCATGCTTGGTGGTGGACCCTTTTACAGTTCGCCACTATGCTTTCCTCTTTAATTGTACGATGACCGGACAGGCTATGGACCCTATGATGACGCCTACCTAAAGCCCATTGGGACGGTGGCGTTTGATTTTTGTCCATGATCTTTCTTGTCGTGCCTTTAATGATTTATTCTCTTACTGCTCTGGCTCTTGTCAAGTCATTGAGTACCTTCATTGTGGCTTTCTAGGCTATTGTTTTTTTGTATTATATTTACACGAGCATATTTGTGTTTTACTTATATTGTCTATTGATGCTGCCTTGTTGGTTAGAGATTAGATCATGGCGGGGATTTCTTTATTTACACTGTCCTGTTTTAATGGGATGACAGTAGGGTAAGTGTGAGGTTTGGTGCACCCTAGAACCGGTTTAAACCCCCAGTGGCCTACTTTGCCACTGACCGTTCCAAGGCGGTAGCCCTATTGTCAACCCTTTTGTGATTGTGTTGTCTTTTGCATTTAATATTGCCTTTGCCTTCTTGTTTGTCTGTTTGCGTGTTTGTTTCTGTGTTTTGTGGTTGACTGTCCTCCTTGAATGCTACTTTCCCTGTCCGATCTTTTTGTATTTCTTTAAAAAACCCGATCATTTTAAGAAAGAATATGGAAATCACTCAGTTGATTTGAACGATATAAATGGACTACAACTTTCTCTACCGTTACATGCAATTAGTATCCAAAGTTTTTTTTGACTTTTCAGACAAAATACATCTTGTACCTAAATAAGTTGTACATCAGTGAAACAGACATATTTAGTGGTAAATAAAAATACCTTACTTTTAAAAATAGGTTGAGAAATAAAAATGTCATGTGCGAAAGCTGTTTTTAATGGGGTTTTCAATGCAAAATTCTGCTGCGTGAAAAATTTGAAAAATATTTCTTTTAGAATGTTTATTCAAATATGGTTTTAAATTGTTGGATATACATAAATTAAGACACCCTGAAAGTTTAATAGCAAAATATGAAGGCTAACTGAAGTTATATGAAATTTCCTAATTTTCTGCTGTCCCACCAGCAAGGAATTTACATGGAAAAGCCCCATCAAAAAATCATTTGGGATGTAAAATATTTATTTCTCAACCGATTTTCAAAACTAAGTTGTTTTTTTATTTACCACTTAAAATACCAGTTCTAGTGATATATAATTGATGTACGTATTGTTTAAATTGCTCAAGCTACTGTAGAAAATTCTATGGCTCAAACAAGCGTCCCAAACAATAGTGTACTTGTACACACTTTAATATTCTATTTACTACGTAATTAATAATGGTATACTTAGTATTTGTGGTTCATTTAGTAAACTGTTGGATATAAATTGAAATATAGTAGAAATAAACCCTTCATTTGGTGCCAAAGTTCTTCTATAAGCCTTATTATTATTCCAATTAGATATGACTCTTAACCTCTGTTATCTAAAGGTTTTCAACAAAAATTCTATTTTTAAATACTAATCTTATCTGGATTCTATTTTGAGAAACAACACAATCATATTTTAAATGGAAAAACACAATGTAAATGAATCTCTCTGTTTTAACAGTGTTTCTCTAGTTATCACTAAAGGAGATCCTAGTTATGTTGAATAATTATTATATCAGGGTACCAGAACACAGGAATCTGGAGTACCATGAAGGTTAGTACTAATACAAATAGTCTTTAATCAATCCATACTAATTAGCACACTAGATTTTTGAAAAATAAAACAAGGGCATGTGAACACACATTCTCACAATACAATTGTCATGGATTAGTGTTTTGATGAGTGGTTGGGGAAAGAAATCACTAAATTGTGAATATTTTAAAAAGCTGAGAAAGTACCTTATATACTAGTATTATATACTTTTTTTCACTGAAATTATCAACTCCACCACCCACTCCCTTTCACCCAATACTCGAAATGCTTCAAATTATATACACAAATAACATAATAAGTAATGCATAACTTCACACTACAGAAAAATCTGAAGCTATCTTCAGACTTGCAGACCCCACCCCCACCACCACCACTGACAATGCCCCACCCACAGAAAACAACAACCTAACCACAAATATCCAAACTAACATACAACAAACTCAGTCACAGACCCACATATACATACCTACATACTATAGACTCACACAGACACCCCACCTCAACACACAACCACCTAACCCCAACTCACCCTTCCCACACATACACACACCTGTCTCTTTAACCCCCAACCCACCGCCCACCCTCCCGCCAACACCTCCAGCACATACATTCTCCCGATACCCTCCTGCTGCCGACCCCACATACACTCCTCAACCCTATGACACACATCCTCCCTCCACACAACACCTCCAGACCCATACTCATGCACCACATACACACAGGCATTCCCAAATCCCATCCACCCCACCCCCACACACCCCATCCCAACCCACACAATTACATCCCCACCCCAACACACATCCTCCCTCCACACACCACATCCAGTCTCTACACACACACAGACATCCCCAATTCCCTACAGCACCCCCCCCCCCCCCCCCCACACACACACACAGCATCCCATACCAATGTACCAGATTCCTCCCAATCTCTCCACACACCACCCCACATACACACTTGCATCATCACCCAAACTTATCCTCCACACACCACCTTCAACCCCATGCACTGCATTACTCACAGACATCCCTAATCCAATCCATCACCCACCCGTCACATATCCTCCCCAATCCACACTCACAACCCCACCCACAAACATCCTCACCTCTAGCCCTGTACCCAAGCACCACATGCACACAGACATCCGCCAGTTCCCTCCAGCACCTACCTCACATACACCCTCCTCAATCCACACTCACATCCCCTCCACCCCCAACCCACATACACCCTCCACAATTAACTCACATCCCTCCACCCCCACCCCACATACACCCTGCCCAATTCACAAAGACATCATGAGTATTTAATCGAGTTTAGCATAAATATTCAAATTATTTAGAAAACAAATAGCATAGTCATTCCAAAAGACATGTTTATGGAACATATATCGGTATTCTTAATTAATTAACATACATATTTTGAAGAAAGTAGATAAGATTTTAAATGTTTAGGTTTTGGTATTTCATTTTTGTACTATTTTTTTTGTTTTATTAAAAGTTCATATTATTTAATATTTTACTTAAGTTAACAATTGAGTGCTCCATGATTTTTCTGTCGTCGTCAATTTCAACTTAAAAGCTTCAAGGAAGCAAGGAAATGTTCGTATACTTTTTTATATTAATTATATTTCTCCTTTTCCAATATTCATAAAAGTTCATGATTGTAATTTTAGAATACGAATGACAACGCTACTTTATTTCCGTGTATTTTTTCCGACGATTTTCCTTTTATTTAGCCATTCCCGAAATGGAGTTATACAATACAGACATCACATTTTGGACTGCCCCAGTATGTATTTATGATATTATTAAGTTTCATGGTAGGAGTAATATTGATGGTGGATTTATTTTGGCACTTCTGACCTTGACCGCCAATATGATTTTGGCACTTCTGACCTTGACCAACAATATACAGATATAGCCAAAATAAATCCACCACTAATATTAATACCTATACAATATGTTCTGAGTATCAAATAACAATCAGCACAAACTGTGTTATCCCTAGATTTAGATATGGTGTCAAAGGGGTGAACATGTATTTGTTTGCCATGTTGACCAGTGTGAAGAATAAGTTGGGATTTTCGATGGCGTGCTGTCAAGTTGGCTCTAGTGGCATTTATAATAATTATATCAGCACAAGCAATATCCTGTCACTATTTTTTTTTTCAGAGAAGAAATCCAATCTTGCTAAAGAAACAATGCATGTTCCATCTACCATACTTGCAATAAAGAAAATATGAGACATGAACTGTCAAATATCATCCAACTTGGACAATTAAAAATAATACATTAATGCAAATCACAAGCTTGTTATTCTGAAAACAGAGTTTGTGGTAAATATGGCATCAAATCACGAGTATTCACAGCTTGTATCTCAAACATTAGAGTGTATGGGATATAATAAAGACATGATTAAAAATAGGGTGGACCATTATAAAGAACGAGCAAACACTATGTCTGGACCAACTTCTATGGAAATAATAACTGGAAGTAAGGGTGAAGGACTTTCAGCACCATTACAAAGCGACACGGATCACATGAAAACAAGCACTAACATTATATGTACCGATGACCCGCAGCAGTTTACAAACATCCCAGACACTACAGTGTTTGCAATTGATAGTCTGAACACACCTCCTGGATATATTAAACTGAAACTGATGAAATATGGAGGACAACGGACAATATACAATGCATTAATTAAGTCTGAAAACAGACAATGGTATCTATCGAGTGACATGTGGGTTAGAGCTGATCAATCAAATTTGGAAAATGCAGTCAGAAAAATGGAAGGTAATGATACCACACATAGTCTTCTTCAAAAAGCTGGTCCATCAGGTCCATTCATACGCAACATTGGTGGTGTTGCCTTTCATTATGATGAAGTTGTGGCTATTACTTGTTTCTGCCAAGGAATGTTAGATTCTTGGACCAGACGTCAACGCAATAATAACTGGCCTGCGCAAGATTTAATTCGAAACATTTCTAGAACAGACTCTGGATATGTTGTTCCAGTTGGTTTCAAAGGCAGTGATAACCAACACATTGGCTGGAGAATATGCTTTACCACAGCTGAACTGAAGTTAGTTCAAAATCTAAATGATACTCAAACTAAAGTTTATATTTTGCTGAAAATGGTTGCCAAGGATATTATTCAACCTGTTTGTAAAGAAATTACATCATATATCATGAAGAACATTATTCTGTGGATTGCAGAATTTAACCCACAAGAAATGTTCCAAGAGGAGTTTCTCGTCGATATGGTTATACAGTCCCTGCGTTTCTTAAAACGATGTGTGGTACAAAACATCCTACCGAGCTACATGATTCCAGAAAGGAACCTACTGGCCAGGAAGTTGGACTGTCATCAGACACGGCAAGTAGCATCCCTACTGTCTGATTGTATACAGACAGGAGGATCCGTTCTTCTGCAATGTGAGAAGCTAAGGGTGTTTATGGTAGCGAGGTATATAACACCGGAGGATACAATTACCTATGGAAAAAAGCGAGACTTATCCGAATACTTAACCTTATTTGGTATCGCAACAGTTTACAGGATATATGAGCAACTCATGAAGAATGGTGTTGAGTTTACCCCGGATCAGATACGTTCACTTGTACGCCATGATGAAGCCAGTCGTTATATTAAGGACATGCTGTGTAACCTAGTAATACCAGAACGGCGAGAGATGTGTGCACTAGGAACAGACCCTACTCCGCTATATAAACAGAGAATGAAAGAGTTCTTTTCATAAACTGAAATGTCTGCTCACTGTGTATAACACAGACATGAGGGAAAATGTGTGGCCATACTTCAAACCATATTAGAAAATTTATTTTATAAAAATGACAAAAACAGGAGATGAAATGTGTGGCCGTAATTAGAAGCCGTAATTAGAACAATAGTAGAACATACTTTCCATAAAAATTATAAATGAAACAGGAGGTGAAATGAAACAGGCGGTGAAATTTGTCGTAATAATTTAAACCATATCAGAAAATGTCTTTTATAGATAGGAAATAAATGAAACAGGTGGTGACATTTGTGGCCACATTTAAATCCATATTACAAAATACTTTTATAAATATGAAATGAAAGAAACATTTCGAGTTGGTGCTGCCAAATCGAGCTTGTTAGCACATTCCAGATGTCTACATGTAAACAACTTTTAACCCTTAACCCGCTACATATAGATAATGGACTGTTCATTCTTTGAATTAAGACCATTCCATTTATGTGACAAAGTAGTGTTTTGATGACTGATCAGCAGCCAGACATTGTAAACCATGTTCAGCCTGCGGTTTACAATGGACGCAAAGGCTATTGTAGTCGCCCTTAGCAGGTAAGGTTTAATGCTATGTGTTCACATGTTATAAGTTATATGAATCTATATTTAAACAAATTACATTTTAATTAAAGTTGATACCCAGTAATTTAAAGTTGTTAACTTTAAAATCACCATTTTAGCCGAGTTAGTCCTTAAAGTAAACTTTAACTGTTTAACATCGTGTGGATTCAACCATCGTTTAAATTAAAATTCATAGGCTCTTACATGAGTGCCTGCTTATTATTGAACGAGTCGGATAAAATTATGCCGAGCATCATATCAATGTAATCAAATGAGTTTATAATAACATAAATGAACGGGAGATTGAATGAATGAATAAATGAATTGTGTTTTATGGCACGTCGACACATAAATAGGTCATATCGTGTGCATAAAATGAGGAAAGATAAAGAAATGAAGTAGTTATTAAAAATTAATGTAAATATATAAAGATAAAACTATTTACAAATAAGGGATGATATGGTAGTAATATAAACTATGTATATATGTAAATCAACAATGCCCGTCAACGGGTTTATAAACAAGTAAATATATATAAGAACATATTATAATGATTTATAAAGTCTGATTTCTTTCAAGAAATCTAAAACAAGACTAAAAACTATAGTATCAAATAACTCTTTCACTAGTATTAACATTGTTGTATCTTTGCCGCATAGGATCAAAGTCTACACATCCCAACAAGATATATTTAAGATTAATGGTGGAATGGGAGATTGTATTTATTGCATAATTCCAAAAAGTGCCGAATAACATACATGTATTAATGCCTATACATGTATGTCGTATTATGGCATAATTATGTTGGGTGGGTCTTCTCCGTACCACAAGGAGCAAATGGAAATACCTCATTGATTTTAGTAATCCTGCATTTCTAACAGTTAATGAAATCAAAAACGAAATTACGTGTAAAATGAGCTGAGCAGAAAACACTGCTCGAGGATTCTGCCCTAATATGCATGTTTATTACACTAGTGTGTTATGATTTCTATGACATGGCTTTATTACACACCCACACTGGAAGTTATGTGATAATACTTTCTTTACATTGTAAAGCAGCATCATCGAACAATGTCTTATCTTACGTATTTCCTTGGATATTCAAAACTTGTATTTATCAATCACTTTTCTTTAAATGCGATCCACCTAACCCAATGTCAGGACTGGAACATTTGGAAATACTTCTTGCTGGTTTTCGACCTTGTCCGAGCTTTCATTAATATTAATAATCTGTTAAAGTTTGGTAAAGATCGGATGAAAAATGAAGGCCCTATCGTCTTAACGAGACAAAAGTTAACGATGGTCGGTTGACGGACAACGGACGAACGGACGACGGACAATTGGCATCCCATAAGCTCTGCTGGCCTTTAAAACACAAAAATAAATTAAAACAAGAGACCCAAAAGGCCTGTATCGCTCTACTGGCTATATGGTGTCCATGGTGGTGTTGGCTGGGGGAGGATAGAAGGATTGTGTGTCAGATATGGCAATATCAAACTAGTTTTATATAAACTGTCTTCAGTTACCAAGATACGGGGGAAGGGATGTATTTGGCTCAAGTTTGGCTGGCTTTAAAACAAATCAAGTTTCACATGTGACCCACTGGTGGGGCCAAATTTGACAACAGGGTCATCATTTGAAGAAGCTTGGTAGGGGACCATAAGCTGATGGTAAATACAACATACTAAATCTCTGGCTTTTGTAGTTTCAGAGAAGGAGATGTTTTTAAAGTTTTTCCCTATTTAACTCTATGTAAAACATGTGACCCCTGGGGAGGGGTCAAATTTGACCCGGGTCAAATTTGACCCCATGGTCGCCATTCAATCAACTTGATAGAGTTGTAACCTTATAAGCTGAGTGTAAATAAAAAATATTAACCTGTGACTCTTGTAGTTTCAGAGAAGAAGATGTTTAAACTTTTTTCCTATATATAAGTCTATATAAACTGTGACTCCTGGGTCGGGGCCAAATTCGACCCCAGGGTCACCATTTGAACAATTTTTTTAGAGATACATCAGCTGATAATAAATACAAAATATTATACCTTTAGCTCCTGTAGTTTCAGAGAAGAAGTTTTTTTTAAGCTTTTCCCTATATCAGTCTATGTAAAACTGTGACCTCTGGGGTGAGGCCAAACTTAACCCCGGGGTCACCAATTGAACATAATTGGTAGAGAAAAATAAGCTGATGCTAAATACAAAATATTACACCTTTGGCTCTTATAGTTTCAGAGAAGAAGATTTTTGAAATTTTTCCCTATATAAGTCTTCGTAAAACTGTGACCACTGGGGCGTGGCCAAATTTGAGCTCTCATTTGAACAAACATGGTAGAGGATCTATAAGCTGATAATAAAAAAAATATATATTAACCTTTATCTCTTGCAGTTTCATAGAAGAACATTTTTGAAGTTATAACACTATATAATTATAACTCTATATAGTTATAACTATAACTCTATGAAAAAATTATCCAACAAGGGCCCCTAAGATCCCAACACCAAGGTTTCTTGTGAAAAAAAAGAGATTAAAAAATAAATAAAATAATTCAACAGAAGAAAAAAAAATAACTAAAACAAGGGCCATAAATCCGGTAAAACTAATCCGATCTGGCTGGTTTTCGAACTTGCCTGAGCTTTCAATGCTATAAAGACACTGGCAAAGTTTCGTAAAGATCTGAATAAGAATGAAGGCCCTACAATGCAGAAGTTAACGGACGACGGACAACTAGTCATCCCATAAGCTCTGCTGGCCTTCTTCGGCCTGTAGAGCTAAAAATGAAAAAAAAAAGAGAAGAAAAAAGGAAAAAAAAAAAAAAAAGAAATAGCAAAATTAAAAAAAAAAAATAGACTAATAATAATAAAAAAAAGGTAAAAAATCTGGTAAAGTTTGGTAAACATCGGATGAAAAATGATTGCCCTATCATATTAAAGAGGAAAAAATATAGCATTGTTAACTAAATCAAGGACATAACTCTGCCGTTACAGGTCTGATCTGGCTGGTTTGTCCGAGCTTTCATTTATATTAACAATCGGTTAAAGTTTATAAAGTTCGGATGAAAAATGAAGGCCCTATCGTTTAAACGAGGCAAAATATAGCATTTTCAACTAAATCAAGGGCCATAACTCCGCTGTTACTGGTACGATCTGCAGGTTTCAAATTTGCCCAAGCTTTCATTGATATTAACAACATGTTAAAATTTGGTAAAAAATGGTTGAAAAGTAAAGGCCATATCGTCTTAATGAGGCAAAATTTTGCATTTTTAACTAAATCAAGGGCCATAACTCCGCTGTTACTGGTCCGAGCTTGCTGTTTTTCGAACATGTCTGAGCTTTCATTGATATTAACAATATGTTAAAGATTGGTACAGATCGGATACAAAAATGAATGCCCTATCGTCTTAACGAGGCAAAATATAGCATTTTTATCTAAATCAAGGGCCATAACTCCGCTGTTACTAGTCCGATCTGGCTGGTTTCGAACTTGTTCGAGCTTTCATTTATATAAACAATCTGTTAAAGTGTATAAAGTTCGGATGAACAATGAAGGCCCTATCGTTTAAACAAGGCAAAATATAGCATTTTCAACTAAATCAAGGGCCATAACTCCGCTGTTACTGGTACGATCTGCAGGTTTTCAAATTTGCCCAAGCTTTCATTGATATTAACAACATGTTAAAGTTTGGTAAAAAATGGTTGAAAAGTAAAGGCCATATCGTCTTAATGAGGCAAAATTTTGCATTTTTAACTAAATCAAGGGCCATAACTCTACTGTTACTAGTCCGATTTTGCTGGTTTTCGAATTATTTCGAGCTTTCATTAATATTAACAATCTGTTAAAGTTTGGTAAAGATCGGATGATAAATGAAGGCCCTATCATCTTAACGAGACAAAAGTTAACGACGGACGAACGACGGACAACAGACGGACAACTCGGCATCCCATAAGCGACCAGTAGAGCTAAAAAGCTATTTACCTGAGGTGGTGTTTTATGATCAAGACTTATGCCAATAGTTTACTTCACCCATTCCCTGAGGTGTGGTAGAACATGTCCACTCAACTGAAACATGCAACAACACAAGGCATGACAATATAACCAGTCCCTAAACCAAGATATGTCCAATCAACTGATACCTGCAACAACACAAGGCATGACACTATAACCAGTCCTTAAACCGAGATATGTCCAATCAACTGCTACCTGCAACCACACAAGGCATGGAAATATAACCAGACCTTAAACTGAGATATGTCCAATCAACTGATACCTGCAACAACACAAGGCATGACAATATAACCAGTCCCTGAACTGAGATATGTAACCTGCAACAACACAAGGCATGACAACATAACCAGTCCCTGAATTGAGATATGTCCAATCAACTGATACCTGCAACAACACAAGGCATGACAATATAACCAGTCCCTAAACCGAGATATGACCAATCAACTGATACCTGCAACAACACAATGCATGACAATATAACCAGTCCCTAAACTGAGATATGTCCACCCAACTTATAATGATAACAACACAAGGCATGACAATATAACCAGTCCCTAAACTGAGATATGTCCAATCAACTGATACCTGCAACAACACATTCATGGAAAATGAGTATATAGCCTCATGAAAGATGAGTATATAGCCTCATGAAAGATGAGTATATAGCCTCATGAAAGATGAGTATATAGGTCATGAAAGATAATTATATAGCTCATGGAAGATGAGTATATAGCCTCATAGCACAACGAATATATAGCTTATGGAAGCTGAGTATATAGTTCATGAAAGATGAGTATATAGTCTCATGGAAGATGAGTGTATAGCCTCATGGAAGATGAGTATATAGCCTCATGGAAGATGAGTATATAGACTGACGCAAGATGAGAAGATGAGTGTATAGCCTCATGGAAGATGAGTATATAGCCTCATGGAAGATGAGTATATAACCTCTTGGAAGATGAGTATATAGACTGACGCAAGATGAGAATATAACATCACGCAAGATGAGTATATACCCTCATGGAAGATGAATATATAGCCTCATGGAAGATGAGTATATACCCTCATGGAAGATGAATATATACTTAATGGAAGATGACTATATAACATCATGAAATATGAGTATATAGCCTCATGGAAGATGAATATATAACCTCATGGAAGATGAATATATGCATCATGGAACTTGAGTGTATAACCTCATGGAAGATGAGTATATACCTCATAGAAGATGAGTATATAACCTCATGGAAGATGAGTGTATAGCCTCATGGAAAATGAGTATATATAGCCTCATGGAAGATGAGTATATAACCTCATGGGAGATGTGTTTATAGCCGCATGAAAGTAGAAAGTATAGCCTTATGGCAGGTGAGTATATAGCCTAGTGGAAGATGAGTATATAGCCTCGTGGAAGATGAGTATATAGCCTCATGGAAGAAGAGTATATAGCCTCATGGAAGATGAGTAATTAGACTCATGGAAGATAAGTATATAGCCTCATGAAAGATGGGTATATAACCTCATGGAAGATGAGTATATAGCCTCATGGAATATGTGTATATAAAGCCTCATAGAGGACGAATACATAGCTCATGGAAGACGAGTTTATAGCCTCATGGAAGACGAGTATATAGCCTCATGGAGGACAAGTATATAACCCATGGAAGATGAATTTATAGCTCATAGAAGATGTGTATACATGGAAGAAGCCTCATGGAATATTAGTATATAGCCTCGTGAAAGCTGAGTATACAGCCCCATGTAAAATGAGTATATAGCATCGTGGAAGATGAGTATATAGGATCATGGAAGATGAGTATATAGCTTCATGGAAGATGAGTATATATCTCATGGAAGATGAGTATATATATCATGGAAGATGAGGATTTATATCATGGAATATGTAGTAGTCTCCTCAATACACATACATTTGTTACTTGTGGTCTGAATCCATTTCATAGTAAGAGTAGGGCATGGTTCCCGTAAATCCCCCACTCCATACTGAGTTGTGATAGGGTTTATACTGAGGTTAGTCTCCGATAACCCCTCCGCCACTGTTTCAGTCAGATTTAAGAAAGTTGATTCCTCCCTATAGGTATTCAGGAACTCCTTGTATTGGCTCACCGAGACCAGATTGAGTAAGCTGGCCAGGGGACGCCAATGAATTAAAGTGGCGGGGGAATTTAAAGGAGCCAAGGCTCGCAGCGCCATTGTTGTAAAGTATCTGTACATACTTACCAAGTATTGGTTCCGGAACGGAGTACTTTGGCAAGTAGAATTTACAGATGTCTTTACAGGTTAGTGTGTGAGCTCGAACTGGCTTCTAGCGGGTGAATGGTGACGTCACCCGCTTCGGCGCAGGCGCAATGCATTAGACTGGATCGCAGGTGTCGATCCACCAGTGGTAGAATTACAACACTCCTGTCACTTTTAAAAAGGGCAAAGCCCCCAATGCCTGCTGGTCCCCCGACACCGTCAGCAATGGCTCACTCTTACCAAGAGTGTACACTCCGTGTACCAGTGGCGGTACAATCCAGACTTCATATAAATCATTAGCCTGAAGATTGTAATAAGGAAGATTTACAATACCCACTATAGTATGGGTTTAGAGTAAGGTCGCGAGTTACCAACAGACGTTGAGTTATAAAGTATTACTATAAAAGTTAAAGTTATGTTAAAATATTCACACCTCTCAACGATGGAGTTGTGAAGGTAAAACTTACTTATATAAAGAAGATAAGCGTGCCTCAGCAATGTTGAGCGTTTTCTTTACGGTAATAAACTTGTCGGTAATGTTAATCATACACACTTTAAGGTCTTTATTGCCCGTATGTATGGTGCGAGGTACCAACAGTTTATTACTCTTTACTTTTATGGGCTCCACAACATATTGTGGTAGTACATTGTCTATCAAACAGTCAACTAGAACTACTGAATTAGGTGGAATTACCGTTCGTCGGTCTACACACACCCTAGCTACAGTTGGTTGGGAGTCATTCCCACCCTCTAATTCCATTTTAATGATCTCTTCTCCCACCGTTAGTTGGGAATTTAAAAGAATAATTTTGGTGCCATGCGCTCTCAAGAAGTCCAGACCCAACAGCATGGCATCTTGTATTGGAGCTACATAGACTCGTTCGTGGTACACTTTGTTCCCCAATTTGAGGACCACGGGTCCCACGACAAAGCCTACCATGCTCAACTTCTTACCAGCTGTGTGTAGTCTGATGTTCTTGAGCACTGGTGGTCTAGGTTCTAGCTGTCTGTATAAGGAATCCGAAATTATAGTGACTTCAGCTGCAGTATCAACAACTGCTTCTGTAGGCTGTCTATTGACCACAGCCGCTACTCGGAACATAGACCCAGACCTTAATTGACAGACAGTTATGTCGTCAGGGCTTTGGGACCAAGTGTTCTGAGAATCTTTAGCTGATATTTTCTCCTCCTTTAACATGTTTTCACACCCCTGGTTATTAACCTCTGTCTGGTTTTCACACTCTTCGAGATTGTGATTATGCCTGTTAATACGGTTGTGAGGCGACCTTTCTGACTGCTTTTCACACTCTTTACGATTGTGATTACGCAGGTTAATGGGGTTGAGAGGCGACCCCTCTGACTGCTTTTCACACTCTTTACGATTGTGATTAAGCATGTCCATAGGGCTGAGAGGCGACCCCTCTGACTGCTTTTCACACTCTTTACGATTGTGATTAAGCATGTCAATAGGGTTGAGAGGCGACCCCTCTGACTGCTTTTCACACTCCTTACGATTGTGATTATGTGAATGCATAAAAATAAATGCATAAACTATTTACAATCTACTATAAATAAATAAACCGGGTTATATATCGTTATATATACCCACAATGATCACACATCTATGATAGTAGAGTATGGTAAATATCTATCTATTCATAACCCACAAGACGTGTGAAGAGCGCACACATATCTCAGCAGTGTTTGAGTATTGTGACGGCGCTTTGGACACATGGTTCAATGATTGTGATATATTTCTACACTTATCTCGAATAGGTTGATGAATAGTGCACACATATCTCAGTGACTTGAGTATTGTGATATAGATGTGATTGTGATATAGAGGTGGCATCCTAATGGCTGCATCTGAAGACATCCGCATTGCTTCCTAGAACCCATATAGAACTTTTGCAGTCTCAAGAGATGCCCCTATTAGGCCGGCCAGATCCCCACCACGCCTCTCAGCCAGCAAGCGGCCAACTTCCCCTATGAATAAGGGATTGTTTGGTTTTTGATGCGGGGCTGGAGACAGGTATGGGGAATCAGTCTCATGCAATATACTGTTCTCGGGGACTGCCGCCAAACCCAAAAGTTGAATCTCTGAGAAGAGCTTAAAGTTGGCTGTAAATCCGAAGAAGCAATTCCTAAACAATTTTGACCCACCCTTCACATCGGCGGCTCTTCTACCAAAGCAGCGTTAATGCCTAGGTTGATGCAAACTATACATCTAGATTCCAGGCATATAGCTGCACCTTACCTAAGCATGTTTCCCTGGACTGGGTAACGAGTAAAAGGCTGCTTCGGAGTAAATTTCACTTTCAAGTAATCTTCCTGATGCCACAATGTGTGACAGGACAGTGGGAACGGTCATGTCTTACCCATCTCTCCCATTACAAGATTACTTTTAAGTATCCTCCTGATGCCAATAAGTGTGACTGGGCACGGTCATGTCTAGGCCAACCTCCCATAGAGAAACTACGAGTCGAAAATATATAATATATGTTTCTCTAAAAGAAGTGTGGTACTCTTCAATACTGCACTAGTTATTCACCGCACCCTACATTATGTTCCGCTGGCAATTCAGTTGATAGACATACTTTTACTAAAGTTTCCCATTAAATTAACTTTTGCTTATTATTGGTTTGCATGCGATCGCAAATTAAAACCTACACAAAACACACATTTACCCCCACATAATTTAATGAAACTTTAATGATACTAACAACAAAGAAATGGTGATTAGCGTACGTATTTCTTACGTCATCTTGCATCAGAAAAATATTATAAATTACTTATGTGTTTTGTGACAGAAAGGATAATATGGATACATTCTCAATTAGTTTGAAAGGTTCACTGTCTACTACCACTTTAAAGTGCAAGTTTGTTCGTAAGGAGCGGTGCCAAAACCATTAGTTATGTATCCCAAATGGCCACCGGGATCCCATGGCCACGTATCTGGGACTAGCATATCATGATTTGTAAATCTATGATCTCGTGAGCAACCACCGGAAGCCACAGAAGGAAAAGAAGTTGAAGTTTGGCTGTCTACACATCGTTCGCCTAAGCTATGTTGTGAATGACTGCCTAAACCCAACAACGAACCAGAGATGTTAATCACTCTTGCTGTTGTACAACAAACAGCTCCATTTGACTGTATAGTGACAGATGTTGGAACGCCTAACTTTGATACGGTTGTCAATTGACAAAGAGTTCTATCTTTTGGATTTTGAAAATTGGATTTCATAGTTTCATAAGCTGAGTGTAACTCATCAATGTTTCGTTTTCCCTCACATTTGTTGGCATTTATGGGTTGCTTTGATGTCCCAGATTTCATTTCCTTCTCACACCTCTTAATACCAGAATTGTGAAGGGTATTACCATCCACACACTTAACGGTATATGAGTTGTGATGGACCTGAGCCAGACTTATACTAAGGCCATTATTGATGTCTTGAAGCTGATCCATTTCTTTCTGCCGAGTGGTAGCTCTGTCCTCAAGCCTCGACTGAGGGTTTGGCGACATGTTACCACCTAATTGAGCAGGGTGTGTGATTGCCTGTACCTGGGAACATTCCCATTTGGTTTTTGCAGGCTTCACACTCACCTGTTCTTCCACAGAACTACCGTAAATGGAATCTCTGTTTAAATGATAGCACCGTATTCCAACTTCAGCGGCATCAATTGAAGCAGGCCTTGTATTTAAAACATATATCCCAGCTACTTTGTCTTCAAGACCTTGACAAAAACGTACTATTGCTAGGTTTTCAATATGTTCACCGGCCAGGCCCATATATGCATTAGCAGCCAGGTTATATATCCGGTCTGCCCACTCAGCGATGTTTTCTTTTGGTCTCTGAGACTCCTTCGTAAAAGATGCCATCAGGGCTTGGACAAGATATTTGCTTCTGAATCTCTTAGCTAAAAACATTAGAATGTCCCTGTAACTGTGGTAGAGTGTGTTTTTACTGTTTTAATATGTATCGGCATTACGGAACTAATAATTGCATGTGTTGAATTTATGCTAACCTTAACATTATTAGGCTAACACCCTTTAATAGTACTGGTCATAGCTGAATAGGTTTTAGAGGGAAAGTAGATTGTCACCTGACATCCAGGTGAAATCTGATTGGTCAATAGGTAGTTTTAAATTAGTCTTGCAAAGAAAGTTGAAGTGTCAAGAAGTCTCTTGAAAATATAGTTTGCATCCATCTTGGATCAGTTATTTTAATCAGTTTAATGTACTTGCAATATTTGCAGTGTCTATATTTATATTCTTAGAGTTTCCTAAGAATATAGGACAGCTATGTTTTAAAATATAATGGTAACATTATGTACCATGATTTGGAAGTGTTTGGAAATGGATGTAGGATTTGGAAGGTAGGAAACATATTTGTTTTATTCCTTGGTCATTGTTTAATGTCATATTTCTCTATCATTGATTCCAACTGATTGATCAAGGGATTGATAATTGACAAATTACCAAATCATAGGGATTAAGATGTGATTTTAACTATGTGTAACTTTGTAATTGCCATGCATCTGTTTGCATCTATAAGACTGTGAATATAATAGTTAAATGACATTAGATCCGTCCGTGCGTCCGTTGTCGGATATGTAGATTTTATAAGTAATCATTAAATGAACAGATCCACGAATTGTATATTGATGTTTGCTAGACATTTGAATCGATTGTCTGTGTCCAGTTTGTTATGATGTAGTTTAAAGGTACATGAACTAATTCAGACCTTTTATGTACAGATATATGTAGAGCTGGTGGCGAGCGGGTAGATAGAATGGCAGGAGAGATGGATGTGATGGATATAGTCTTTGTACCATATACATGTAGGTATTAATAATAACTATGTGACTATATTGCGACTATATTATTTAGTAGATCATACTGCTGATATGCGTTAAGGAATTTGTATGTTTTGCAATATGTTAATATATCCATTAACAGTAAGATTGTAATATATGTGTAATACGTGATGTTAAAAGCATTAAGTATGGTTTGTTTTAAATACATTAAGTAATTGTATGTCTGATAAACTTCATATTTATGTAAGTTATTGAGTAATTACTTAATCTGTGATATGGAATGCATATGTGTAATATTTTAGATGATTTACGTTGAGTATTATATACTTTCAGAGATGTTTATTATTCATACCATCAATAAATGATGTTTACGGAAGCTGGCGTTTGTTTAAATGACAACCCCTTGTTATGGCGTGTGGCAACACTAGAGCTAGCCGGGTCACGCTATAACAAATGGCGCCCAACGTGTACTATGTGTACTAACATTAATATTGAGTAACCTCCCTTTTATCATTCAATTGTGTTTGATAGTGTTTGGAGATTGAATTAGTTCGGAATTAAATTATTGGAATTAATTACCTCCCTTTATAGGAATTTAATTATTTTTGAAATAGTTAAACTTTTGATTTTAAATTTAATTTCAAATAACATAGAAGGTATTATTTATAAACTATTGAGTTTGTACTTAGATATATTTTGGTAAAGTAAATTGTTGAATTTGTAAAAATTGAAATAAGGTTTACTTTGGTAATATAAATTGTTGGATTTAGTATTACTTGATAGATGTTTAACTTAGTTTGATTTTGAATTAAATTAAATTATTTTAATTTAAAAACTGAGTTTTGACTTTGACATTCTATTAGTGTGATTAAATATTCATATAGGGATAAGAAGACACACACGTTGAATAGTTTACTTTCAGCATTTCGACATTAGTGTTTGAATTACGTGATAGGTTTAAGTGATATATAGGTTCAACACTACTACATTACGATGTGGGATGAAAAGTTGAATAGAGTTTTGAATAAGATAGATGAGATGCAGAGACAACAAGTTGAGAGTGAGAAGTATGAGGGTGATGTTGATTGGTGTGAGGAAGAGCAAGTGATTTGTTACAGGTGTGGACAGGTTGGACATATCAAGATTGGATGTAGGGTCATCTTGGATCATAGTCGGAGACAGGCACATGTAGCTAAGGTTGCCGATTCCTATAGACATACACCACAGATGGATGCATTTAGACCTTATGGCCGCAACGACTATACAGGTAACACCAGGAAGGCCAACGTATACAGTCAAGGCATACCAGATGGGCTTATAGGAACGAGCAATGAGGTTGGCATGAGATTCAATGGAGTTGACACGGTTGGATTCTTGGATACTGGAGCAGCTCTTTCCACTGTATCGGAATCGTTCTACAGAAGCCACTTGGATGATGTAGATATACAATCCATGGACAATGTATTAGAAGTTGTGTGTGCCAATGGGAACAACCTGCCATACTTGGGGTACATCAGAGCCAGCATTGCTGTAGATGGATTACCCATGGGTCAGCCGAAAGAATGTTTGCTTCTTGTTGTTCCGGAGACTGCTGCCAATAGAAGAATACCACTGCTACTTGGTACCAACGTTCTGCAAGCGTTTATGGTGGACACCAAGAACAGATATGGAAACCAGTTCCTGCAGAAGGCCGATTTACATGTACCATGGTACTTGGCTTTCAATTGTTTGACTCTAAGAGAGAAACAACTTAGGCGGAATAAGAACTCCATTGCCATAGTGAAGAGTGCAGAAAGCAGACCTGTCACCATAGAGCCGAATTCAACGATAGTTGTGCCTGGTTACTTGGATAAGGAGATACCTTACCATCAGACATCGGCGATGCTTCATCCATCCAAGCTATCGAACATACCGGATGACATTGATGTTGCACCGACACTGGTCGCATATAAGTACAGGGACACAGGGTTGGTGGATGTACATATTTCCAACATAACGACGAGGACAGTACGGATCCAGCCACATGAGATCATGTGTGAAATTCAGCCTGTGACTGTAACCGACCAACCCGATACTATGGAAGCCAAGAAGGACAACCAGGACCCGCCTCTGTTGGATGTTGTTAACATCAACACAGAAAACATCAAACCACAGCAACGCAAGACGTTAGAAGACCTAATTTTAAATTACTATGACGTATTTTCGCGTAGCGACACAGACATAGGACACGTTTCAAGAGTGAAACACAGGATTGACTTGAATGATGAGATTCCCTTCAAACAACTACCTCGCCGTATACCGCCTGGCATGTTTGAAGAAGTGAGGAACCATCTTCAACAACTTTTAGATGCTGGAATAATTAGAAGATCGCATTCTCCATGGGCATCTAACATCGTCCTCGTAAAGAAGAAAGATGGACAGATACGGATGTGTGTAGACTACCGTCAACTCAACATGCGCACCATCAAGGATTCGTATGCATTGCCCAGAGTAGAAGAGATACTGGACGCTCTATCCAAAGCAAAATATTTTACAGTATTGGACATGAAGAGTGGCTACCATCAAGTTGAAGTTTTGGAGTCTCACAAGGAACGGACTGCTTTCACAGTAGGACCCTTGGGGTTCTTTGAGTTTCAGCGGTTACCGTTTGGTCTCTGTAACTCGCCTGCTACATACCAAAGGCTAATGGAGGATTGTTTAGGAGATCTACATCTTACTATATGCTTTATTTTTCTAGACGATCTTATCATCTACTCTAAGACGTTCGAGGAGCATATAGAAAGACTAGCCAAGGTACTGGACAAGCTTCGAGAGAACAACCTCAAGTTGTCATCAAAGAAATGTTTCTTCTGTCAAGAGAAAGTGTGCTACGTTGGCCACATAGTGTCAGAGAAGGGAATAGAGCCAGATCCCAAGAAGATAGAGAAGGTTCTGAATTGGCCACAACCACAGACACCAGAAGAACTCAGAAGTTTCGTCGGCTTTGCTGGGTATTACAGGAAGTTTGTGCAGAACTTTTCCAAGATCGCCAAGCCTTTGACGGATCTGATGCCAACTACAGCAAAGAAGAAGACGAAAGCACAGAAGAAAGTGTCAACAACACCAGAGAGAAAGAAATGGAGTTGGGGACCAGCGGAAGATCAAGCATTTACCAACTTGAAGGACAAGCTTGTATCGTACCCTATCCTTGGATTTGCTGATTACAGTTTGCCATTTGAGTTGCACACTGATGCATCAGGCCAAGGATTGGGGGCAGTTCTATATCAAGAACAAGACGGACAGAAAAGAGTGATAGCCTATGCTAGCAGAGGACTTAGCAACAGCGAAAGAAACTATCCGAGTCACAAGTTAGAGTTTCTGGCACTGAAGTGGGCTATGACGGAGAAGTTTCAGGACTACCTGTATTCTCATAAATGTACAGTGTTGACAGATAACAATCCACTGACATACATCCTGACTTCAGCCAAATTAGATGCAACGGGACATAGATGGCTTGCAGCACTGTCTACTTTCGATTTCACCATCAAGTACCGACCCGGAGTAAAGAATGCAGATGCTGATGCCATGAGTAGACTCCCAGAGAAGTTACCAAGACAGGACATTGATAGAGAGTCAGTTCAAGCTGTATGTAGTGGCATATCTGTGCCACCATATATATTGAATTTGGCGCTATCCGCAGATGTTATCGATGACGACATCGAAATATGATGATGAAGGGATTGTAGGATTCTCAGACAGGGATTGGAGAAGAATTCAAGACAGGGATCCCACAATAAGAAGATGGATATGTGCAGTCAGGGAAAGAAGGAAGCCATCACGAAGGGAAATGACGTTTCACCCTGATAACGCTGCATATTCCAAGATTTTTGACCATCTTGTGTTAGTGAGAGGAGTGTTGTACCGAGAGGTTGAAATGCACGGAGAGAAGCGGAAACAACTAGTGATTCCACAGTCGTATGTGCGAAAAGTGTTGGACAGTCTCCACAACGATGTTGGACATCCTGGAAGGGGCAGAACTATCTCCCTTATCAGAGACAGAATGTACTGGCCCGGTGTTACCAAGGATGTGGAAGACTGGGTGAACAGATGTGGACGATGCATTAGGAGGAAGAGAGAACAGCACAGAGCACCACTGGTTAACATCCAGACTATGCAGCCACTGGAACTAGTTGCCATGGACTACCTATCGTTGGAACAATCCATCGGGGGATTCCAGAATATCCTAGTGATAACAGACCACTTCACAAGATGTGCCATGGCCATTCCAACAAAGAACCAGACTGCAAAGACAACAGCAGAAGCCTTCTTTAACAACTTCGTAGTGAACTTCGGTCTACCAAAGCGAATCCATTCGGATCAAGGAGCAAACTTCGAAGGAAATCTTATCAAAGAGCTCTGTAACATCACTGGAATGACCAAGTCTCGAACGACGCCGTACCATCCTATGGGCAATGGAATGACGGAGAAATTCAACCGAACTTTGTTGGATATGCTGGGGACGATAGACCCAGACAGAAAGAAGGACTGGAAGAGCCATGTAGGACCTATTGTGCATGCCTACAACTGCACCAGACATACATCTACAGGCTGCTCACCATTATTTCTGATGTTTGGAAGAGAGCCAAGACTTCCCCTGGATTTAGCGTTTGGATTAGACGTCAACCAAAACAGGCAGCCACAGTCTAAATACATAAAGGAGCTACGAGACAAGTTGAAACAGTCGTACCATCTTGCTTCAGAAGCTGCAAAGAAGTCGAGAGATGAGCAAAAGAAGAATTACGACATGAGGGCAAGAGGATCGGTGATACATCCTGGAGACAGAGTGCTTGTGAAGATAGTGGCGTTTGACGGAAAACACAAGTTAGCCAACCGATGGGAGGAAGAAGTATACGTGGTACTGGATCAGCGTAACAATGATATACCAGTATACGTAGTACAACAAGAGAATGGGGAAGGCAGAACAAAAACCCTGCATAGGAATTTGCTACTCCCTATAGGATCGATAGAGGATGGCGAAGAACATCTCGGTCAAGAGATACAGAGGCTGCATCGGAAGGACCGTATGACAAAAGATCAACATCCGATCGCAGCGAAGAGACGGGGTAAAAGAGAAATGAAAGTACCAGATTCTACTGACACTGATGTTCACACACATCAGGAAGAGGACGAAGACTCAGAAGAAGAATCTGTGTATATAGTGAAATCAGCAGGCAAAACAGCAGAGGCTGACATTGAACACAATGTCGTTCAGGAAGAGGAAGAAGATGAAAACAACCACGAACCTGTTGTCAATGACGATAACGTTTCGCATCACGAGGATGACGGTTCGACTGGTGACGAAACGGGAGATGTGTCAACCGCAGCTGATGAGGACGCTCACACCTCCAATGGAGCAGGTGAAGCTGACGGTGTAACATCTGAGGAAGCTGAGGATACAGCTACTGCTGATGATGAAGACGATGGCCAGAGGAACACTCTAGCTAGAGATGGTGACGGTAAACCAGAAGAGGTGACCGTACCTGAAAAACCAGCAACGCCAAAACCAGTGCCAAGACAACCAAGAGAAAGGAAAAGACCAGGTTGGATGACTTCTGGTGAATTTGTCATGTCTGCCACAGCTACGGCTGCTAGTGAGCAACCCGACTGGATCCAGAGAGTTAACTTCCTGCGCTCTTTGGCGAGCACCATGCCTCCTTCTCTGCAACAAGATATCATCAAGACCATTCTGGAAATTGTTGCACAGAAGTGAATGTCGTGGAAGACATTATTATAAAGGAGGGGAGTATGTGGTAGAGTGTGTTTTTACTGTTTTAATATGTATCGGCATTACGGAACTAATAATTGCATGTGTTGAATTTATGCTAACCTTAACATTATTAGGCTAACACCCTTTAATGGTACTGGTCATAGCTGAATAGGTTTTAGAGGGAAAGTAGATTGTCACCTGACATCCAGGTGAAATCTGATTGGTCAATAGGTAGTTTTAAATTAGTCTTGCAAAGAAAGTTGAAGTGTCAAGAAGTCTCTTGAAAATATAGTTTGCATCCATCTTGGATCAGTTATTTTAATCAGTTTAATGTACTTGCAATATTTGCAGTGTCTATATTTATATTCTTAGAGTTTCCTAAGAATATAGGACAGCTATGTTTTAAAATATAATGGTAACATTATGTACCATGATTTGGAAGTGTTTGGAAATGGATGTAGGATTTGGAAGGTAGGAAACATATTTGTTTTATTCCTTGGTCATTGTTTAATGTCATATTTCTCTATCATTGATTCCAACTGATTGATCAAGGGATTGATAATTGACAAATTACCAAATCATAGGGATTAAGATGTGATTTTAACTATGTGTAACTTTGTAATTGCCATGCATCTGTTTGCATCTATAAGACTGTGAATATAATAGTTAAATGACATTAGATCCGTCCGTGCGTCCGTTGTCGGATATGTAGATTTTATAAGTAATCATTAAATGAACAGATCCACGAATTGTATATTGATGTTTGCTAGACATTTGAATCGATTGTCTGTGTCCAGTTTGTTATGATGTAGTTTAAAGGTACATGAACTAATTCAGACCTTTTATGTACAGATATATGTAGAGCTGGTGGCGAGCGGGTAGATAGAATGGCAGGAGAGATGGATGTGATGGATATAGTCTTTGTACCATATACATGTAGGTATTAATAATAACTATGTGACTATATTGCGACTATATTATTTAGTAGATCATACTGCTGATATGCGTTAAGGAATTTGTATGTTTTGCAATATGTTAATATATCCATTAACAGTAAGATTGTAATATATGTGTAATACGTGATGTTAAAAGCATTAAGTATGGTTTGTTTTAAATACATTAAGTAATTGTATGTCTGATAAACTTCATATGTATGTAAGTTATTGAGTAATTACTTAATCTGTGATATGGAATGCATATGTGTAATATTTTAGATGATTTACGTTGAGTATTATATACTTTCAGAGATGTTTATTATTCATACCATCAATAAATGATGTTTACGGAAGCTGGCGTTTGTTTAAATGACAACCCCTTGTTATGGCGTGTGGCAACACTAGAGCTAGCCGGGTCACGCTATAACATAACCAAGAGTTTTGCTTTTGTTCAAAAGGGAATTCAAGTATTTGCTTGCCTTCCCTTCCAAACACAAGGTAAGCGCCTGTATTTTCATGTCATCATTCAAGCCCAGTGCATCGGTTTTACTCGTGAATCGTCTGAGAAATACCCCCCATTCTGAAGTACCATCAAACTTATGCCACGGAGCTCTGGCAGTAATTTGAAAATCATCGCTATTGCATATTTTTTCTTGTTGTGATTTAGTATCTGTATTGACTTTTAAAACATCTTCAGCTTTAAGTAAAGATTGATTGATTGAATTGGATTTTATAGTCGCACCAACAGCTAATTGGTGGAGGAAGACCCCAGGTGCCCCTCCGGACAATTTTCGTGCACGGGCGGGCACCTGGGTAGAACCACCGACGTTCCGCAAGCCAGCTGGATAGCTTCCTCACATAAAGATTCCTAGGCCCCTGAGGGATCGAACCTACAGCGGTGAGGGGCAAGTGATTTCAAGTCAGAGACGTTAACCACTCGGCCACGGACGCCCCCTTTAAGTAAAGAG
>JAWPHD010007727.1:0-124761 GCA_037043455.1 Cyrtodaria siliqua
GAGATCTCTTGGGAGCAAGAATCATAAACAAGAGATAAAAGTAGCAGACATATCTTAAATGAAAACCTTTTGACCTAATCAAAAATCTGTAAAGACGGATTTTTAATATCTCGAACCGTTCAGGAGTACACAAGGTCGTGACGGACGGGCTGGCAGAGTGACGGACGGACTGCTTAAAAACAATATATCCGATTTCTTCTAAAAATGCGGTTTCATGTATCATGAATGACATGTGGTTTCTTATGCAAACGTATGATGGTGTGGAACATGACCGTTTACAGCTGTACGAGAAGATCTGATGCCATTTCTCCCAAAAATTACGTCTGTTTCAATCCGTTATCTCTCATTTCCCATCCATGTCTAACAAGGAACTCAGGCTCTTGTTTTGAATTATCGGCATTCATCCTTAGTGTTGCTTGAGTCGATGCCTGTCTTACAGGGAGCTTAAAACTGCCTTCACATCATGGTGGAAGCTTTGCTAAACAGATAAATTTTAATCCGACATCTTCATTCATAGTTTGTCTGAACTATGGTGAAACACTGCACAATGTCCCTTTGGGTCTTATGAAAATGACTGCTAAAGACCTGTTTCAAAAGCCCTGTCATAACCTGAGTCATCTTTAATTGCTACTCTATTTTTGAAGCTAGAAGCACTATTTACCTTCATCACCTTGATAATTGTTTTATTTCCAATTACATAAAATGATCAAACAGAGTCGCAACCGGTCAGTCAAGAACTGCAGGAAAAAATGCACGTTTAGAGTCACAAATAGTGGTTTGCTGCTCCAGATATCGATAAATGTTCCATTTTCGCAGTGTCGATAGGTAAACTGACCTTGTAAAAAAACAGTGTTTTACATGTCTTCTAGTATATCTACGAGCATTTCCAAAAGGTATACAGGTAACTATCTTGCGTAGTTAGAATGTTTTCTGCTGACGAAATAAGGCAGCATACTTGCCTGCGTCGCGAGATGTAATATCCAATCACCCGATCATTCCGACCTAATGCTGGTTAACATCAACTGTTTCCAGAAACATAAATCAGAACTTGAATGTTGCCGACTTGAAAAACCGTAAGAACCAAGTTCTGAGATTTCCTGAGATTTCCTGGGCGATATTACCTGATAATTATGGCAATTTCAATTGCGTGGCGTCATCTGCTGAATCATTGGATGCTTTATCTGAACCATTATAAAGTGTTTCTCTAATCTGTCAAAACGTGTCAAAAAAGAAAAGAAAAAAAGAACGACACAAGAAGCACTGTCATTAGCGCTTCATATGTTGGTGTTAACCCAAGAACACTTCTGTGGTACTCTTTCCAGCTAACACACTCTCAACTGTAAAAGAAGCATATACATTAGAGTATGTAAGCAAATCTACCCTTCCTATCTGCTAGTCGAACACAATGTGAATGGAGTTCTGTGGACTTAGACCTGAGTTCACTTGCTGTGCAACTGCATCAGTTGCTGGTCCATCGTCTGAATATGTTTGTCTTTGCCTGACAATACGTGATAGAGATAGACGTGTATATGGTGGACATATATATTGGACTTGTATAGATATATGATGGGAGCATAAAATGCAATCGTATTAGGCTCATGAACTGGAAAAAGGCCACAATATATATTATGGTCAGATGTTATATCAATAACTGCAGTGTTGGACATGTTTCGGCAAGGCATAATCTCAGGAAATCTCATGTGAAGTATTTTATATTAATTCCAAAAGTAATTGCTAAAGCGAAAAGTATCTTGGTGAGACTGGTATTGTAGTAGACTTTTAAAAAGTAATTGAGTTATTAATACATGTATAGCTTATTTTCATGCGAAATTTTACTTGATTGTTCCTTATTTCTTGGAATTAAAAAAGAGGTACTGTCGTCACCATCTTTCGTTTGAAAGCACACACTTGATATTAAACGAGTGAAATGTATTCTTGCCATCTACTGTTTGCTTTAACAGTCACAGAAACAGAATTAATTCAGAAGATTGATTAGCTTCTTTGAGCCAAAGTCATATACTTAATTTTCGCTGGTAGACTGTATCCTGTCGAAGAAAAGCAACCTTCCAAAAACAATATCAAAAAGAAAAGCAACCTTCCAAAAACTATATTTGTCTTCGCAAGTGAAATGGATTCTTACTAGTGAAGAAGAATCCACCATTGGTAATAGACGCACTTTTTTTTAACTATTTTACACGCAGGTATAAGGCAAGAACAATACAAAATCAATTAGTACTTTGAATTGCGGGGGGGGGGGGGGGGGGGGGGGGGGGAAAGTGCGCGTTGTGAACATCGCAAGTGATCGGCTGTGCATAGTACACTCTTAAACTTATATAATTATACAACCGTATTGATCGCAGCAAAAAAAGAGTAGTAAAGTATCTTTCCAACATTAAAATCAGAGTGGTTCATGTATGTATTGTACAGAATAATGAGTAAAGCTAATTAAAAAGTGAATAATTTATATATTCATTAAGAAACGAATAAGATTAGTACAACGCCATTGATTAATTATCTCCCTTTATAAACAGATTAAAATCATTTTGGATAACCAAACATATTTTAAAATATGTGTGTGATATTTGAAATCATGTATAATATCAATATATTGCATAATATAAATTGCTAATTTAAAGCAACAACAACAAAAAACTGTCATATGATTAGTAGCATACATGTTTATAACTAAAATATGAAAATCGGAGTAGGACAAGTTTTGTCATAATTTGAGAAAGTTTATGCGTTTTATATTATTTCTTTTGTAGTAAATCTGTAATTACATATTTTTTTACATTTCTTATTGAACTAAAATGAATTGATTAATTCATTTCACGTGAATATGTATTAAACAAAATATAATTGTCCTATTTTACAAAAAAAAATCGATATTTTTAAGTGTAGTATTATTTCTTATATTTAAGAAATAATTTTTAGTTAAACATTTTTAGTTAAACATGAAATATAGCATAAACAGTTATTTTACGTTCGTAGGAAGATGTTTATATACATTTGTCAACGAAAAATGAGCTATCATTTCTCTGAAACTTATAATTTTAGTCGGTACTAATATTTTGCTGAAATTTGTTATTTATGGGCTGCGGTGTTCAGGCGCCATTTTAAAAAAAGTGTACCACTTTGTGCAAGTAATTTTGGTGGGATCGTTTAGTACACATAATTACCTTTCATTTGATATATAATAAGCCCATTTTCTAGTTGGTCCCAGCTAACTCCTTAACTAAGCGACTTTTTCGCATATTGTCACTACAACATAGACAATGTTGATAGCGAGGACAAATAACTGGAAGCGTTATTAATGGATGCTGTTTTCCAGAATAAAGTGGTTTCGTAGACGAAATTGATCTGATATATAGTTTAAGATATATTGTGATAATCCAAATCGGTGTTTGGCATTACATCTTTAAATAAATCATGTTACGACAATATCGACACATATGTCGGGAATTGAATTGAATTGAATTGTAGTTTAAAGTTCTCCGGCCATGTTTTGTTTCATGAACATGCTTATGTTTATTTAAATCGAAATCAATACACAACAACAGATATCTACAATTCACACATTGCAATATCTATGAAAAACGAGAATAAGATTTTATTTGATGACGTAAAAAACATTGAACAGGTAAATTAATCCACAGGTAAATGTATTTATCAATTATCCGCCAATAGTTGTACAGCTATACAATTCAGATTTATCTCAATTCCCCGTGCAGTCACGCAGTAATAATACTTATTTTTACATACAACTTTCTAGCGGTTTTCAATATATGTTTCTCTCCGAGACTATCAAGAAATGTTCATATGATGTTTAAGAGTTAAATTTGTTAATTGATAATACTACAAAAAGGGTCGCCATTCACCTTTAACGGCTAATCAACACATCATTGGGGTTAATTCGTCACAGAGAGAGAGAGAGAGAGAGAGAGAGAGAGCGAGAGAGGAGAAAGACTCTTATAATATAGACTCCATTGGCTAGTTTGCTTGCTCGGAGGATAGTATCAGATATACGGAACTGTCCGGTTAACGTTCGTATCCGACTGACGAGGATATGAGGTGTATTGTCTGAGGACAAACAGTAGTAAACCCGTGGTGTCAGTGAGGCTTGATTCCGTGATTTCCGGATTCACAAAGTCGAATGTACTGTCCACTTGGCAACAGCGACCGTGAAAAGTTAAAGTAAATGCATTCTGAGAACAATTTATAAGACTATGTTTATCTTTTTCATGATGTGTTACCTGAACATCTAATTTTCGCTCTCGTTCTTCTCACAGCCAGGTTTCATATTTGTAACAGATATCCATATACTCCCTCACAGTCTTTGCAGCCAAAAAAAGATATGCATTTTCTCTCACATAGCCATTTTGAGATATTCATTTATTTCAGGCAGTTTGCCAAACACTTTAAATTTTATCGCATTTTATTTAATTGTATACATGCATGTCTAAAGTCAAAATCCTAATGAGGCTTTTATTTCAATGCTTGCCATGCATGCATCTCTTAAAATGATAGACAGTGGTGGTCATTTAATAACTACGAGTTAACAAAAACTAATATGGCCACTTATTTAAGACCTGATCAGTTTTAAGAATTTGATAGTCGTTATTTTTTATACCCACTGTACCAGCCTACTATAGTGACACATTTACAGTGATAGATGTTACAGCTTATACATATGCACGAATAGAAACATGTAATGTGTATTGAATTGGATTTTATAGTCGCACCAACAGCTACGGTCATATGGCGACTTGCCAGCTTCCAATGGTGGAGGAAGACCCCAGGTGCCCCTCCGGGCAATTTTCGTGCACGGGCGGGCACCTTGGTAGAACCACCGACGTTCCGCAAGCTAGCTGGATAGCTTCCTCACATAAAGATTCCTGGGCCCCTGAGGGATCGAACCTACAGCGGTGAGGGGCAAGTGATTGCAAGTCAGAGACTCTAACCACTCGGCCAAGGACGCCCCAAACATGTAATGTCTCTGTGTGTGTATTCGGGATTAGTTAGTAATACGTACAGATTTTGCAGCGGCGGGACATAATCGAGCATGCCAGAGAGGCATAATACAACTCAGTATGATGCCGGGTTGAGATATATTCCTAACTATGTTCAGGATATATGTTATCTGGGGTAATTGTGAAATCGCAGCACAACCTTGGTTAATGTCGTTATAACAAACAGCAGACGACCTTAAGTGCTTATACACTATTACGATGCTACTTATATCAGTTGCTGACGTTTTCTGCATTTTACTGACTTTGGCTACATTCATCGTGTCACACACGTTTATGTTTTTAGTTCCTCACTAATTTAGTACTGCTACGAACTATCAGACTGGTGCTTTCATTATACAATTGATCCAAAAGTCGAACAGGAAATGTAGAAAGCAGTCAACCACAAACACACATTCCAAACAAACAACAGTATATAAATAAGCATATCAATGCAAAGTACGCGGCGACTGAATATGCACGAAAAGGTTAACAAAAGTGGTACCCCTTTGGAATGGTCAGTGACAACAAGGCCGTTAACCCTTAGTTACTCGCAGGCTGATCTGGGTTTACAATGGACGCAAAGGCTATTGTTATTGTGCTTAGCGGGTTAAGGGTTAAGGGATTAAAACCAGTTTCTTGGGGTCATCAAATCTCATTTGTGTAGCCTTTTTAGGTAAAACACAAAGATGATCATGTATATATGAATGTAAAAACAAAAGCATAGAAAATCACAGTGTTAGTTCTGAGTGCCTTTGCAGACACAAAATCAACAAGGGAACACGCATTTAAGGGGAAGAATTAGGCACCTAGGATATTTGTGTTGTTTTATATAAGAGTACGCACCTAAACAGAGACAATCTAATTTTCAGACACGTTTTTAATACGATTTATATCCTAGTTATCGTAACGTTAATGATATACTTCTTATGCGTTACTTATGAACATGCATAGGAACAATGACATATATAATGTCACGCATATGTGTATTGACATGTCTTGTAATTAATGTATTACACGTGCATGTCAACAAAGGAGGTTCACGTAATTATTTTAAAAATGTGTATTTTAAAAGAAGAGAATATACTATATGTTACCGTACTGATTACAAAAAAATCACTAGCTTTTTTTCTCCCAATGAAGGTTTCTTAGCTGCAACCATCACTAAAGGAAATACATTGTTTTGAGTGTGCGGTATCCCAAAGCTTCCGAGTGGGTGAAACCGTTGGTTTTCATACAAGTGCTTGAATTAATAACCAAAGCTTGAGAAATACCGAGGATATCCATGGTATCGAATAATTTCAGATGCACAGAGTTGATTAGTATTAACGGCTTTCTGTATTATCATTTCTTATAAGCAGTTATTGCCTCATTTCTACAATAACTGCGTTTTCTACATCGCTATTCTTGTTTTAAAATATAATTCTCTAATTTATATTGACAGCCAATACGTCTCCATTGTATGAGGTAACGACTTAATGTCTGGCATTAACACCATACCGAGATACCCAGGTCGTTTATTCCGATTATCAGTCCAGTTTCAAGCTGTTTACCATTTTGTCAATATTATCGTAGTCATAAAAGTTTAATATTAGATTAATATTGATACAATATTTTCCATATTGTAACAAACAAACAACGTATTCCTAGACCCATTCTCATGAAATAATAATCATACATTTCTACCAGAGTCATAAGTTTTCATGTCTGGAAGTGCTACAAAGTACAAATACCATTTACAACATGTGTTATGGCTTAAGTTCTTGATTGATGCAATAGCTGCAATTTAAAACTATTAAATTCTATTTTATTATTTATTTATTTTATTATTTTTTTAATTTCATGTTTGCGTGACACCTATCACCTATCACATTGAGCATAATAATCCAAAAAGTACAAAAGTACAATCGTGGTGATTCGACTCATGATGTCAAAATGAGACAGAATTAGCTATAAATCTTATAACGACATGACCTTTTTATGTGATCTCTATCTAAAATGCTGTACTCAATCAGGGTTACCGTTACCATAAACTTCGTAAAACCTTTGCAAAATTGTATTATCGTAACCCTGATCTTCTTTCCAAATATAAAAGTAATTTAAGGACTCTTCTGCGACAAGGACTATCATTACCTGACTTCTATGGTGACGTGATTTATAAACTTGGTCATGATCACTTTCATACTATCTTTGTTAAACTTGTTAAAAACTTTACCAAAAGAGGTTATGACCCTATCATTTTGCAACGTACTGCATGCTTGGTGGTGGAACCTTTTACACTTCGCCACTATGCTTTCCTCTTTAACTGTACGATGACCGGACAGGCTGTGGACCCTATGATGAGGCCTACGTAAAGCCCATTGGGACGGTGGCGTTTGATGTTTGTCTATGACCTTTCTTGTCATGCCCTTAATGGTTTATTATCATTGAGTACCTTCATTGTGGCTTTCTAGGCTATTGTTATTTTTTTGTATTATATTTACACGAGCATATTTGTGTTTTACTTATATTGCCTATTGATGCTGCCTTGTTCATGTTGTTGGTTAGAGATTAGATCATGGCGGGGATTTCGTTATGTACACTGTCCTGTTTTAATGGGATGAAGAAGGGTAAGTGTGAGGTTTGGTGCACCCTAGAACCTGTTAAAAAACCCAGTGGCCTACTTTGCCACTGACCGTTCTAAGGCGGTAGCCCTATTGTCAACCCTTTTGCGTTTGTGATGCCGTTTGCATTAAATATTACTTTTGCCTTATTGTTTTCTGTTTGCGTGTTTATTTCTGTGTTTTGTGGTTGACTGTCATCCTTGAATGCTACTTTCCGTGTCCGATCTTTTTATATCTCTTTCCTTAGCACCTGGTTAAGATAATGCAAGAATAAAACGTTCTGTTTAAAGTAGATAAGGGAAACTATTTTTTGTGTCTCCCGTCGTCATCTGTAAGGCAGATAATAGTAGCATGTGTTCTATATGCATATGGAAAAGAAATGTTGTGTTGTCAGCTATCGTCGACAGTCGACGTCAGATTTCATTTAGAACTATGTTTCGATAACATCTCGGGAAATGCCGACAATGCGTAAAATCGGAGCATTCGTTATCGAAGTATTGCCTTTTAAAAACATTGCTGTCATAGAGCATGTAGATATATCTACGACTGATAGTAGCTGCACTTTAATAGAAGCAAACTACACTTGTATTTCTAATATACTTCCAAACTTTCACCAGACAAGTACGTTAAAGGGCTTCAGAATTGTTCATTAAACATGATGATGTTTCGTGGCTTCTGCCAAGTCATTGTGTACTTGCTTTGTGGCTTTCTAGTCTTCTTTTTTTTTTGTATTCATATATACATGATAATTTATGTTATACATAAACTGTCCATTAATGCTGCCTGTTTGTTAGAGGATAGCCTGGCATGGATTTCTGTATTTACACTGTCACGTTTTATTGGGGTAACACCAGGGTAAGATCGAGGTTATGACCGTGCCCATGCGATACTTCCATCCTGTTTTTATGCATGTTTTTTTTTTTACTGTGGTCATTGAATGCTTCATTTCCTGTTCGACTTGCACATATACCGTGCAATGCTTTTAAACTGTATTAAATAATTACCAAAAACTCCACAGCGAGGCAGATGGTCAACTTATATTAAGTTAACCATTATTAAGTTTATCATCCGCTTCCAAACGACGCTTGTAACATCCAATATCGTCTATGTCCACGTAAGGAGGCAATCATCTGTATAATGTTAGCATTCTAATCTGAAGATGGAAACGAAGGCAATTACGTTTCTGTCCCACAAGGCTCTTATCTTGTCAATATCTTCTTACGTTGTAAAGTGAATGAATAATGTGTCCAAGTTTGTCTAGACAAATAAAAACATGATGTGAACACAATAATGAAAGGGAATGCTTGTTCAATTCCAAACACATCAACTAGTATTTGCAAACTTACATTGTCGCATCCTGATATTTCATTCCATCCATGTAAATGTGTATTTGAAAACTGTAAATTTATCACATATTAGAACAAGCAAGGTTTTATGCAAGCGTAAAATAGCTGCCGAGAGAAAAGAAGTTAACATAATAATATATCAAGTCACGGGTGTTAAAACAATATTGAAAAAATAAATGTTGTCACGGAGACATAAACACGCCACGACCGTTTTTTCTTACATTCTTCCCGATTTTTACCATCAGTTCTTCCTACCAAGCATTTTAAATCAATGTGGGCGACTTCGCTTCTTTCTGTTCAAAAACCTTGACATGCCTAACATATTGATTACAATTACCTTGTAATACGAAGTGCTAGAAGTACACATCATCACAGAAATACAATTGTTCACGTGTGCGTTAGAGTGTACATTCCAACACATATAAACTGTTCACTGTTACCATGTGTAATTATAAGATTGCGTTATCAAAGGCAAAAATGTAAAGGAATAATATAAACCAATGAAAAAAAAAATGAAAAAAAAAGGGAAATCAGCAGGCTTGAACCCTACTTTCCTGGGTACTAACACGGCTCCTCGACCAACTATTGAGACTTCTGAATGTTTCGTCGTTAATAAACATATAATAGTAATGATTAAATGCCAATCGTGAACGCTCGGCCAATCCCGTCATTCTTCGGGATCCCGCAATGCAGTGTACGAGATGTTGCGACTATAATAAATAATTAAACCAGGAAATACTTGTGCAGTTGTAAAGGAAACTTTACAACTTTGATTAAAGGCAAACTTGCTAATATTATTTGGATTTTATTCGTACATCGGATTTTAAAGAAATACTGGATCCATTTTATGTATTTCCTGTTAAGTGAACATGTTTCATTGGAATATATAAATGTGTTGAATATATGTTAAATACAGTTTTAAAAATAGTTGTTGCAGGCTTTACTTCCTTTCTTGTTATATTTTACCCGTAACAAAATAGACGAAATAATCTAAGAAATTCCATCTGTCTTACCCTTTAACATCATAATAATTTGTTTCGTATTAACGGAACAATCAACATACGGGAGTGTATAAGATATTTGTATTAGGAATACTAACATCGACATAATAAGGACGACGATTTGGCGCCAGAGTTAGCGATCCGGTGCTAAATTACTCATGGGACGCTTTTTGAATAGAAAGTGTCTCGTCAAGGCATAACAGTTCTAAACAAATGCCGACATCCTACTATATAATCGGAGCTATCATTAGTGTGCTCGAGTCAATGCTTGCAATCAATATTATTTTCATATTATTATTTATATTTATCACCATTACAATGTATTAGAGAGTACATTGGGAAATGGAGTGAAAATGGAGTGATGTTGCTGGTATACGACTATTGAGTCATTTAGCTAGTGGACTATTGCATCTGTTGATGTGATAGCTTTCAACCAGTCCAACTGATTTAAGTTGTTTTTCTTTCGAGTAGATAAGTTGCCAATACATGAAAATTAGTACAAGGTGGACGATGGTTCAAGAGCAGCATGGATGGTTATCGTGTTAAATTTCGAACGTACTACATTTGCAAATGTTAGGCATTAGCAAATTGTTTGTTGTTAACTATACTTATTGTAAAATACGTATGTGTGTATGCTTTATGAGACACTTTATTTGTATGGTGTTTTAAGTCATTTTCAACACATGTAAGGTTATATATGACGGTCGATATTTTGTGGTGGACTTTTCCTGGGTAGAACCAGAACTGTACACCTCCCGTCATCCGTAAGAATCGACACTTCCTCACTTGTATCAAGTCGAGCTCCCAGTGGGATTCGAACCCGCAGCGGTGAGAGGCGGTGCTTTACAAGGCAACGTCGTTAACCATTCGGCCACGGAGACGCTTCAAAACCTGATGAAAGATGAAAAAATGAAGTAGTAATTAAAAAGTAATGTAAATTTATAAAAGATAAAACTATTTCCAGATAATGGATGATTAGGTAGTAATATAAACTATATATATATACTCTGTAAAAAAGGTTTTGGACCATGGCAGTGTTCGGACCCGTACAATGATCGCTGAACCTTGACATTCGACCATAACCCTTATTATGTCAGTTGATAATTCACAATCGATCAACAATCAACAATAATTATCGTTTACAATGAAAGTTTGCGAAAAAATGATAATCTTTTTATTGGTTACTCGAATGTGTCCGTAACTGATACTTTTTATGGACTTTGCAACATTTTTTACAGACCCTTTGTGTGTTCGCGATATTTTTTTTAAAATCAAATCTTGTTTGGAATTTAATGTTTCTGGTACCAAATTAACCGGGTAGGGTAGACTTTGTTTACTAAAAATAGATACTTAAATTCTGTCAACAAGTTTTATTTTTATATGACTTTATATACTCTGGTCCAAAACTTTTTTTACCGAGTATATGTAAATCAACAAATGCTCGTCAACGGGTGTGTAAACAAGTAAATATTATATAAGAACATATTATAATGATTTATAAAGTCTGATTTCTTTCAAGAAATCTAAAACAAGACTAAAATCTAGAGTATCAAATAACTCGTTCATAGTATTAACTGTGTAGTACCTTTGCCGCATAGGAACAAAGTCTACAAATTCCAACATCTTATGTTATTAGTAGGAATATGAAACAAGCTGCCTTTGCGCTAGAGACGTAACTTGGTTAAACGTTTAACATGAAAACCATTAGTGTTATGGTTTAAAGTAACTAAAGGTCAACAATATATATGTTAAAGACATTCCGCAAGACAATTGGCGCTAACATGACATGGACTAACATGAATACATTCAAGTAAATGTATACCTGAATCTGCAATTTGCAACGCTGAGCAACTGTATCTGCTTTTTCGTCGCAGCCGATAATATTTACAGACCAATGTAATATAACGTTTCTATTTCTGTAAGTATGCGAAGCGTACGTTATGTATTCTCTCCGGGCAGTCATATTGTCTGATTCCCATCGATCGAAGCTCCGCCACAAACAAAGCCTATACCCGACACTGTAACTGATATTGGCAACGATGCAAAACATATATGAAAACTTTATACCAAACTGTCACTGGCAATTTGGCGTTTCAAGAAAACGAGTTAATCAAACGAGAAGCTCCATACCTCCGCCATATGTGACAGACCAGAAAGGCAATTATTTCTCTCAGAATAATTTGTAAATTGACACTACTCAATTACAATGTAACTGATGCAAGTTGTTCATTGAATTCTGATCGAATAAAGCCGATTATATAAACAAATGAAGATACAACATGGATTGAAATTGAAAACATGCTTAAAAGGTACCGTACAATGTTGGGACGTTTGGTAAGAGCTTACAATCAAAACTTTGACGCAATTAATATATTTGAACTTGATGAAAATGAATTGACAGTCAATCTCTACCCACAGTCATTTGACTCTGTCAACGTCAAAGAAAGAGGGGCGAACGGTCAGGTCACGTGATTAATCAAAACAGTTATGACGATGTTTACAATAAATCCCTTTGCGTGATCCGCAAAGAAAAGATATAGCCCTATATTCAATATTTTCCAATTGTTTTTCTATTAGTTAATTTTTTTAGTTTTTTCTGCATTGAGCTTCGCTTTGAAATGTTTACATAATTATGCGTTTCGATTGAGGAGACCTAAGTACGTATTATTTTGGCAGTAAAATAGTCCCGATTAAATCTAAATTGTTTTCATGCACTATTTCAAATCTTGCAACATCTAACTTGCAGATATTCTGTAAATTATAATAACTAAGATTCAGGCAAAAATATTCCAATTTAATAGGTTTTACCAAAATCTTGTAATTTAGTAGTTAGCAGAGATATTTGTGAGTGCAAGGAACGGTAACTCTGAGTGGAGATTGATACATTATATGCGCTATGTCTACTTACATTATGAGCTAACTTATACTTGGAGTCAACATATACAATTACAGTTCAGCACTACACTTCGTTGCTCGGCAGAAAGCCAAGCTCTATGGACACGTTGATTGTACCGCTTTATAAAGGGATTTCATGTCAATTTGTTTGTATGGTGTTTTACGTCAGTTTCAATACATGTCGGGTTATATATGACGGACGATTTTTTTGTGGTGTAGGTAGAACACCCACTTTTCCTGGGTAGAGCCAGCACTGTACACCTACCGCCATCCGTAAGAATCGACATTTCCTCACTTACAAGTCGAGCTCCCGGTAAAATTCGAACCCGCAGCGGTGAGAGGCGAGAAGATTACAACGTCGTTAACCACTCGTCCACTGAGACGCCGATTTCATGTCAAACTTAAATGCATTCCTTTTCATACTAGGGTTTCCGTCAATCCCAGAGTTTATATTATAACCGGTCTGTCGTATTTGTCGAGAATGTCTGTCTAGCGCGATAACGTCCAACGACGAGTAGTGTCTGTTTGTATATTTTGAAGATTCCTCATCTTCAAATTATTTCAGCTTCATTGTTTGTTTCATCCGATGTCTTGCATTCCATGGGTACGAAGGTGAAGCCTACAAATATGTCATTATTGGCAAAAACGAGGGTCTGTGGATATGAGGTTGTCTTCCATCATAAATTGTTCTTAATTCGGCTTCCTGATGACACATGACGGCAATGCTTTATGCATGAATGTTTCAATTTTCTATTATTTTCAAATATTGCTAAAACTTCTATATATTTGAAATAGGAACATAAATATTTATTTGTGGTGTAGCGGGGAGGCTTTAAAAATCTCAATAAATTGAAGCGGGAAAAAGTAATATAATTGTTATATACACACTATATGCACTTGGAGCGAACGTTTTCAAATCAGATCATCATCATCATTACATGTATGCTTTCAATATAATATTATGCTGAGATGCATTAAGAGGCTTCGGAGATAAGGTAGCTGCATCAGCTACTGTTCACAAACACAGCCTAAAGAGCCACCTGCCTGACAAGGCCTCTATCTTTTCATCTCTTCAAGCCCTGGGTAATATGAAACATGATAACCCAGTTGTGCTTCAACTTTTACAAAAGTACAATTCTCTTATAATTGATAATGTTATTATTTTCTGCTGGCTGGCAAGCCATGTAGGAATACGTGGTAATGATGGAGCTGATAGTGCTGCTAAAGCAGCATTAGGTTTACATATATATAATGCCAAATTACCTTATACTAGTTTTAAAAGTTGTATTAACACATATATTCGTAACTCTTGGCAGGCCGCTTGGGATTTGTCAGTTAACAATAAACTCCATTCAGTTAAACCGTTATTCGGATAATGGCATTGTTCTAGTAGACACATTCGTTGAGAAGAAGTTGTCCTAGCCCGGTGCAGGATAGGGCATACACGTTATACTCATTCATATTTATTACAAGGTGAGCAATTACCAGATTGTATACCCTGCTTTGCACCGTTAACGGTCAAACACATATTGTTGGAATGTGTAGACTTTGATCCTATGCGTCAAAGGTACTACAATGTTAATACTATGAAAGAGCTATTTGAAACTATAGATGTTAGTCTTGTTTTCGATTTCCTGAAAGAAATCCGACTATATAAATCATTATAGTATGTTCTTATATATAGTTACTTATATATATACCCGTATATATATACCCTTGACGGGCATTTGTTGAATTTACATATAGTTTGCTACCATATCATCCCTTATTTCAAAGTAGTTTGTTGGTTAGAGTTTAGATCATGGCGGGGATTTCTTTATTTACACTGTCCTGTTTTAATGGGATGACAGTAGGGTAAGTGTGAGGGTTTGGTGCACCCTAGATACCGGTTTAAACCCCCAGTGGCCTACTTTGCCACTGACCGTTCAAGGCGGTAGCCCTATTGTCAACCTTTTTTGTGTTTGTGATGTCGTTTGCATTTTTTATTACTTTTGCCTTTTCGTTTGTCTGTTTGCGTGTTTGTTTTTGTGTTTTGTGGTTGACTGTCGTCCTTGAATGAAGCTTTCCATGTCCGATATTTTTATCCTTCTTTATCTTTATAATTTACATTTATTTTTAATTACTACTTCATTTCTTCATCTTTCATCCGTTTTTGCGCACAATATGACCTATTTATGTGTCGACGTGCCGTAAAATACCATTAATTCATTCATTCATTAAGAGACTTCGAAACTTTCTTCAGACATGAATGTCAATTTCTCTCCACATTAATTGGAATTCCCGAGCGGTGTCATGTTTAACCCGGGGATTCCATCGAACAAAGGTAATGGTCTAAAAACTAAACCAGTCAAAACCTGAAAAGACAATTGCTTTAGGGTTTGGACCATTTTTTTCGGCAACAGCGGCCACCGGAAATGCCGTATGTCCTATATACCGTCAAAATAAAATATGTTTTTGAATGCTCTATCTTGTTCAAACGATTCAACTAGTTTCAGTCCATTAAATTACCATTGTCGTTTAAACTCATTCGAAATTGTTTTGCAAAATTGTATAACCAAAACCCTTATCTGCTTAAAAAATATTCAGAACTAAAATATTAATAAGAACTCTTCGGCTAAAAGGACTATGGTCACGTGATTAATAACGAGATCCTTGGTCATAATCACGTTCATACAATCATTATTAAACTTGTTAAAAGTTTTTTCAACAGAAGTAACGACCCAATCACTTTGCAACGCGCTTCATGTTTAGCAGTTGACACACTTAGTGTTCGCCACTATGCTTTCCACTTTGATGTGCGATGCCCGGACATAGTGTGGGCCCTATTTTGACGTCTACCTAAATCCTGAAAGGACGAAATTGTTTGAAGTTTGTCTCCAATCTTGTCTTGTCGTGCTCTTAAATGTTTATTATTTTGTTGCTCTGGCATCTGCCAAGTCAGTCATGAGTACTAGCTTTCTATCTAGGCTTATTTATTTTTATTCATATATATATGATCATCCTTGTGTTATATTGCCTATTAATGCTGCATGTTTTGCAAGAGGATATAGCCTGGCTGTGATTTCTTATGTTCGCTGCCTTGTTTTATTGGGATGGCAATAGAGTAACAGTGAGGATTGGTGCACCCTAGAATCTGGTTTAAACTGCAAGCAGCCTTTGTGCCACGGACCGTTCCATGGTGGTAGCCATATTGTCACATTTGTTCATGTTTTTGTTGTCACATACCTTACCTCTTATTTAAGCTTGTTAGCTTGTAAGTATTGCTTGTTTCGATGCGTGTTTTTGGCTGACTGTGGTCCTTGAATGCTACATTTCCTATTCGGCCTTTATATCTACTCCGGAATGGGATGGTGAACTAAATAAACAAATATAGTTTCCATTTTCCATTCTGGGAGTTGACACTTGTTGTTGGTTATTGTGTTGGCTTCTGCTTCTCCCACTGGGACCATTTGCAAGTTTAAAACAATTGACAAGTATAACTTAGTGATAGAATAAATAAAGATAAACCAATTTATAGAAAGTTCGCCGTCATGTTCACAAAAGAAAAGGGCCAATTGGCCAGTCACCCACATATGACCTTGTCGACACTTGCAACTATAACATGAGTGAGATGAGTAGACTGATCTACGAAAACGTCAAATCCACAAGCGAAACGGTAACCTTTGAACGTTCCAAAATATGTGTTTATATCATTCATGGTTTTTAGACGAGTTCTCAAGGAATTAAAATTGTAAAGCATGTGTGTCGCCAACTACATGATTCACAGTCAAACAAATACAAAACCAATATCAGGATCAGTTGCCTTCGGCATCTGAATAAAAGATCTCTGGTAAGTGCTGATAAGAGAAGACTCTTTTTCAAAGATTCTCCAATATACCTCTGCATGTCTTAATTTTAACTGGATTTTACGGCGCACTAACATACAGGATACAACATGTTTTAACTCTTAAGTGATTTTAAAAAAAGCACAAGACAAATACCTTTTTTCTCTCTCCTTTAAGACAGATCTCTTAATGCATAATACATGTTTTACAAAAAAAGGTCATATGGCGCCAACAGGGATGAAAATGTCAGGCCCACCATCCATTTATATCAAGATGAAAACATGCAGAATGCACCTAGAACCTTCTCAACTGCAGAACTGCAAAATTGCTGCAAATGTTATTGTAAATACTCCATTTTTTTCGGTGGAGCTACGATCATTGCCAACACTCAAGTAGCCTCTGGAACAACTCGGTGTAATCCGAGCCTTCTCTGACCTTACCAGTCCTTTTTACGATTTTTATAGTTCATCTGGCTGTGTACGGTCAGAGCGGTTCCTATAGTAATCAAAGTACCGAATGTACTGAAGTATGGTGAACTATGATTTGTGCATCCATGTAATGGAAGGTTTCTTTCCAATCACGCATGGCATGGATGGACTGAAAATGTGTCACCTCTTCTTAATAATAATAATACAGCATTGCATGTAATAATACATCAATGCATTGTTAAATGTATCTGTAAGTAAGGCGATTAAAACAAGATAAGGTAAGGTATAAACAGGAATAAAGAAGGGAACAAAAGGAATGATTGGTTATAATGAAAAATAATCTCCAAAACGCTTCTTCATATCTGAACCATATCTTCACAGTGTTAAAGTGTATCAAAAAACATCACCTGCTATCACCTGTCAAAGTTTGAGTCATTAGAAATGAATATAGCGTCAAAAAGGTCAAGACAGCTAATTTTGCCAATTCAAGGGGAGGTAATTCATAGACCCTTTGGCCAACATAGCTGAATTAAAATAGGAAACAACCTTGCATTCATATCGACCTACTATGCAAGTATGATTAAAATCAAATGAACACGAGTGTAGTCTGAAAGACAGCCATATCCCCCGCTGCACAAAGATTTATAATATACTTTAAACATGAAATGTCACTGTAAAGTGACAAAATTCTCCCTGAAGTTTCCTTGTTCCAAAAAGTGTGACCTTCAACTAAAAGAACATATGTTTTACAAACAACTTGTAGTTGAGACATACAGACTACACATATACAAAACATAATTTATAAATATTTGTGCTCATTTGATTTTAATCTCACAACACGAAGTATACCTAAACAGGAAAGTTCTTGTTTCCTGTCACCCAACCGAATCGCCGTTTTTACCCCCGACACAACAACTTTTTACCCCTTCATTTTGTTGTTGCTTTGTTTTGTTTTTAAACATATTTGTGTTTTGGCCTTAACAGAATATAATTCAATCAGTTTTGCATGTAATTTCAAAATTGTAATAATAGGTAACATATTTGTGTTTAGATCTACTCTTGTTTGTGTAATGTATATCTCTCAATGCTACAGTCATACGTTCGAGTCACGCTTGTTCCACGTTTGCACATTGACGAATGTTTTACAGCTACTCACTAACGCGCGGCAGGACTGTGGTTCTACGAGTTTGTTTCAAAACAGATGAGGTCTACCTTTACCTCTACCAAATTGACGCAAAGATAAAAGTCGTAAAAATCTTTAAAAAAATCCCCCCTCTCTCTCCACACACACACACACACACACAATTTGTTTTCCGACTTAAGTTTTAAAGGGAGTACATCAGGCTTTTTTATGGGGGTATAGGTGTCCGATATAAAATTGACAAATATTAATATCTTTTATTCTACATGACCAAAACATAATGAGCCTACAAAATCTCTTATTTGCAAAGAAAATCATTCTGCACAGTAATACGTGCTATCCTAGGTGACGCACCAGGGTTAATTTCAGCATATTAACTGTGATTCCACCCTAGCTATATGGTGTTCTGAAACTTTGGACATTAACAAAATGGTTCTAGCTTAACATTTTGATTGATAGTGATTTATATCGTGAACTGGAACATTTTTATAATCTAAGATGTTTCTAGAAAAATCCTGGTGTACCCCTTTTAAGACCATTGGGCATGAATTAAACTTTTTACATAAAAAAAATATATAATTAAAATTAAAAAAAAACTGGGTCCTGCTCAGATTCGAACCCATTCCGCTCGCTTTATAATTTTCTGGGACTGCCGCTCTACCGACTGAACTAACATTCCTTAACAAATGAACTATAATTAGACTTATTCTAAAACCGGAGTGTCCGAATTGACCCGAAGTCTAAAAATAGTCACTCGGGATCTATACCCAGTCAGATCTTGTTGATTTGCATTCGGTCTCGCCGTCACGATTGGTACAAGTATTCAGGATTATTTTGCTACCGAATCTGTCATTAACTATACCGAATCTGTCATTAACTGTATAGCAAGGGAGGTAAAAACCTTAAGAATATTACACAGCGTACTACAAAGCAAGCTACAAATCTTTTTCCGGAAAATTGGCAGCAACAACTTTTTACAAAGGATAGTAGCTTATGCGATAACCATTATTGACCAAACCTATTAAATATTATATGATGACTATAAAGGCCATGTATATTTCTTCAGTATATTAATCCAAGTAAGATGGAATATATGCGTTTGATGGTGTTGCAAGAGAAATAAATTATAAATTTAACTGGTTACAAATCTCAATACACTATCCACTGGCACTGGAGCCGCATATATTATATATATATATATATAAAAAAAATACGATATCCCCCCTATTATCTATATAACACATGGTAGACATCTTTGTTTACGCCAACCTCGTTTCAAAGGCTGTATCTGTCCTTACAGAATTGATTCAAATCCTCTACACAGTTCGTTAGGTCTGACTCCCATTTCTCACATTAAATTCACAGTTCGTACTAAAACGCACGGTGTGCGGAGAAATTAAGTAACATCGCCGATTCCTACCGTCAACGTCCGGTTAACGTTCGTATCCGACTGACGAGGATATGAGAAGTGTGATGTTTGAGGACAAACCGTAGTAAACCCGTGGTGTCAGTGAGGCTTGTTTCCGTGATTTCCGGATTCACAGTCGAACGTACTGTCCATTTGGCAACAGCGACCGTGAAAAGTTAAAGTAAATGCATTCTGAGAACAATTTATTAGACTATGTTTATCTTTTTCATGATGTGTTACCTGAACATCTAATTTTCGTTCCCATACTTCTCACAGCCAGGTTTCATATTTGTAAAAGCTATCCATATACTCCCTCACAGTCTTTGTGATATATTAATACAGCCAAAATTAGATGCATTATCTGTCACACAGCCATTTTGAGATATTCATTTATTTCAGGCAGTTTGCCAAAAACTTTAAATTTTATTGCATTTTACTTAATACACTTTATGCAGCATGTCTAAAGTCAAAATCATAATGAGGCTTTTATTTCAATTCTTGCCATGCATGCGTCTCTTAAAATGATACAGTGGTGGTCATTTAATAATTTGATAGTCGTTGTTTGGTATACCCACTGTACCAGCCTACTATAGTGACACATTTACAGTGATAGATGTTACAGCTTATATGCAAGAATAGAAACATGTAATGTGTGTTCTCATAAATAGTAACTGTATTCAGGATTAGTTAGTAAAGAAGGATAAAAATATCGGACAGGGAAAGCAGCATTCAAGGACGACAGTCAACCACAAAACACAAAAACAAACACGCAAACAGACAAACGAAAAGGCAAAAGTAATAAAAAATGCACAGCCTGTCCGGTCATCGTACAATAAAAGAGGAAAGCATAGTGGCGAACTGTAAAAGGGTCCACCACCAAGCATGCAGTACGTTGCAAAATGATAGGGTCATAACCTCTTTTGATTAACTTTTTAACAAGTTTAACAAAGATAGTATGAAAGTGATCATGACCAAGAATCTTACGAAGTTTATAAATCACATCACCATAGAAGTCAGGTTGTGATAGTCCTTGTCGCAGAAGAGTCCTTAAATTACATTTATATTTGGAATACGTACATATTTTGCAGCGGCGGGACGTAATCGAGCATGCCAGAAAGGCATAATACAACTCAGTATGATGCCGGGTTGAATATATTCCTAACTATGTTCAGGATATATGTTATCTGGGGTAATTGTGAAATCGCAGCATGACCTTGGTTAATGTCGTTATAACAAACAGCAGACGACCTCAAGTGCTTATACACTACATGGGGTTCTGGCCTTTCAAGGCCAGGGGCGTTAAAGGCCAGGGCTGAGTATAAAAAAAAATGACCCCAGAGAAACTTTTCTGATCATTGTATGCATTCTGCTGCTCAGAGAGGTTTAATAACAAATTATTAAATAATAAAATAATAAAGCATTTTTAAACCATAAAATTTGGCATGTAAATACTTGTACACTAAACATTACTTTATACAGATATATCAAAATAATTATATAATGTATTTACTTTCCATACTTTCTAGAACAAAACTTGTATTCCTAAATTTCAAATGTTGAATGTTGGTGCATCTATTAATAGCTGTACCTGTAAAAATAAGATCAGTGATTGGTCAAAATGCTAAAACCCTTATTGAAGCGGACGAAATACTAAATGGCTACACTGTATACATAATGGTGGTAGGGCCTACTGAACCCTGGGGTTTAAGAACTAAATGGCATTGTGCATCGCATCGATTTTCTTTAACTCATTATTGTGAATACAATAACTTAAGTAAATGGTTTCGAATGTTCAACAGATTTAATTTGAAAATATGTTTTGATAGCATCTCGGAAAACGTCGACAATTACCTAACCTAAATTGGGCGACATTTTATGTCATAGAGTGCGTCAATATACACATAATAAAATAAAAGTAGCATGACTTCAGTAAACTATACATATCACCAATTTAATATACTTATTCATCAGAAAAGATGGAGAAGCGGCTTCAGAGTTTGTAATCAAACACGATGAGGTTTATATGACATAAAGGAAAGAAGAAATATCCGCTATATATTGTATATCTATGTAAAATACGCTGCAGTACATCGAATAGTGCGTTCTACATTAGACATTTCCTTTCATAAAAAAAGGACTAAAACAATTCGTAACACACTAATATGCACAGTTTTGTCCTTTCTCTGTTGTGCTTTTTAGGAAATGTCTTGGTATTTCTTTGGAATATTACATGGAATGAATTGTACAGAATATAAATTATATAATGGAAATTCCCGAGTTGCTTTTCCTTTTTCCTTTAGTATGATAATTACACAATCTCTACCCAGGGTCATTACATTATATTGACTCAACTTCAAAGAAAGTAGGGCGAACGGTTAGGTCACGTGATTATTCAAAACAGTTATGACGATGTTTATAATAAATCCTTTTTCGTGATCCGCAAAAATAAAATATAGACGTATATTCAATATTTTCAAATTGTTTTTCTATGAGTTATTTTTTTTTTTAGTAATTTTCTGATATCGAGCTTCGGTTTGAAATGTTTACATATGCGTATCGATTGAGGAGACCTAAGTACGTATTATTTTGGTAGTAAAATAGTCCCGATTAAAACTAAATTGTTTTCCTGCATTATTTCAAATCTTGCAACATCTTATTTGCAGATATTCTGAAAATTATATTTACACAAGAAATAAATATATTTCAGGCAAAAATATTCCAATTTAACAGGTTTTACCAACATCTTGTAATTCAGTAGTTGGCAGAGGTATATGTGTGTGCAAGGAACGATAACTCTGCGTATATATTGATAATTATATAATTAAACTTGAGTGCTCGGTAAAAGGTCAGGATTAACAGAACATCCTTACAAACGTTTTAAAGCTCTATTAAGCAATTACAAAATTAACCAAGGCGATGCAGATGGTCAAATTAAATTAAGGACCCATTATTAAGCTTATCGTCTGCTTCCAAAAGACGCGTGTAACATCCAATATCGTCTGCTTCTAAACGACGCGTGTAACATCCAATATCGTCTGCTTCAAAAAGACGCGTGTAACATCCAATATCGTCTGCTTCCAAAAGACGCGTGTAACATCCAATATCGTCTGCTTCAAAAAGACGCGTGTAACATCCAATATCGTCTGCTTCCAAAAGACGCGTGTAACATCCGATATCGTCTGCTTCTAAACGACGCTTCTAACATTTAATACGGAAGTAACAATAATGTTAGCATTTTAATCTAAAGATGGAAAATAATGGAAATTTCGCTTTAGTCCTCAAAGGTTGTAATCTTGTCAATATCTTCTTATGTTGTTAAGTGAATGAATAATGTGTCCAAGTTTGTCTTGACAAATAAAACAAGAGATGGCCCCAACAATGAAGGGGAATGCTTGTCTAAAGTCCAAATATTTCAACTTGTATTTGCCAACGTGCAAGGTTTATACGATATGTTATCCATGGTAAAAAGCACTGTTTAATATAGAAATATGCATGTTTCATATTGTTATCATGCATTTATCAATATAAATGTGTATTTGTAAACTTGGGAGTATCACAATTGAATTAGACAATGTTGATAGCGAGGACCACCAACTGGAAACGTTATTAATGGATGCTGTTTTCCAGAATAAAGTGGTTTCGTAGACGAAATTAATCTGATATATAGCTTAAGATATATATTGTGATAATCCAAATCGGCGTTTGGTAATACATCTTTAAATAAATCATGTTACGACCATATCGACACATATATCGGGATTTAAACTGAATTGTTGTTTAAAGGGACACACGGCAATCTTGAAGTGTTTGAAATAGGTGTCTCGATTTATATATCCAATATCATTTTTACTTTTATCCTGGTTACATTTAAATAAATCAAATTTTAAGCATTCACTATTTCGTCTTATTATACTATAAGTTTTAATGTATTACTGGTGCGATAATATCAAAGATTAATAATATGCAAAAACAGATTGCTTATTACTATTCTTATAATTAATATTAATGATTGACCAAATGCAAGTTATGCCGAAAAACTAGCGGGACGCCGTGAGTTTTTAAACAATAAAGATTACCGTGTGTCCCTTTAACGGCTAATCAACACATCATTGGGGTTAATTCGAGCCGCCACAGAGAGAGGAGAAAGACTCCGAAATCCGTGCGATACTCTTATAAATAGACTCCATTGAATAGACTCCATTGGTTAGTTTGCTTGCTCAGAGGATAGGATCAGATATACGGAACTGTCCGGTTAACGTTCGTATCCGACTGACGAGGATATGAGAAGTGTCTTGTCTGAGGAAGGACAAGCCGTAGTAAACACGTGGTGACAGTGAGGCTTGATGATTCACAAAGTCGAATGTACTGTCCACTTGGCAACAGCAACCGTGAAAAGTTAAAGTAAATGCATTCTGAGAACAATTTATAAGACTTTTTTTCTCTTTTTCGTGATGTGTTTCCTGAACATCTAATTTTCGCTCTCGTACTTCTCACAGCCAGGTTTCATATTTGTAAAAGATATCGATATACTCCCTCACAGTCTTTGTGATATATTAATACAGCCAAAATGAGATATGCATTATCTCTCACGCAGCCATTTTGAGATATTCATTTATTTCAGGCAGTTTGCCAAAAACTTTAAAGTTTATTGCATTTTATTTAATTGTTGCATGCATGTCTAAAGTCAAAATCATAATGAGGCTTTTATTTCAATTCTTGCCATGCATGCGTCTCTTAAAATGATAGACAGTGGTGGTCATTTAATAACTAAACAAAAACTAATAAGGCCACTTATTTAAGACCTGATCCGTTTTAAGAATTTGATAGTAGTTGTTGTTTTATACCCACTGTACCAGCGTACTATAGTGACACATTTACAGTGATAGATGTTACAGCTTATACATATGCACGAATAGAAATAAGTAATGTCTCTGTGTGTTCTCATAAATAGTAACTGTAAACGGGATTAGTTAGTAATACGTACAGATTGTGATAGACAGTGGTTGTCATTTAATAACTAAACAAAAACTAATATGACCACTTGTTTAAGACCTCATCAGTTTTAAAACGTTTGGTATACCCACTGTACCAGCGTACTATAGTGACACATTTACAGAGATGTTACAGCTGAATAGAAACAAGTAATGTCTCTTTGTGTTCTCATCAAAAGTAACTGTAAACGGGATTAGTTAGTAATACGTACCGATTTTGCAGCGGCGGGACGTAATCGAGCATGCCAGAGAGGCATAATATAACTCAGTATGATGCCGGGTTGAGATATATGTTCTGGATATATGTGTTCTGGGATAATTGTGAAATCGCAGCACGACCTCGGTTAATGTCTTTAAAAAAACAGAAAACAACCTCAGGTGCTTATACACTAGTACGATGCTATACTTGTATATTCTGCACTACATTCATCGTGTCACACACGTTTATGCTTTTAGTTCCTCACTAATTTAGTACTGCTGCGAATTATCAGACTGATGCTTTCATTATACAATAATTGATCCAAATGTCGAACAGGAAATGTAGAAAGCAGTCAACCACAAACACATATTCAAAACAAACAACAGTATATAAATAAGCATATCAATGCAAAGTACGCGGCGACTGAAAAGGTTAACGAAAAGGTTAACAAAAGTGGTACACCACTGGAATGGTCAGTGACAACAAGGCCGTTAACCGTTAGTTACTCGCATGCTGATCTGGGTTCACAATGGACGCAAAGGCTATTATAGTCGTGCTTAGCGGGTTAAGGGTTAAGGGATTTAAACAAGTTTCTTGGGGCATCAGATCTCATTTGTGTAGCCTTTTTAGGTAAAACACAAAGATGATCATGTATATATAAATATAAAAACAAAAGCATAGAAAGTCACATTGTTAGTACTGAGTGCCTTTGCAGACACAAAATCAACAAGGGAACACGCATTTAAGGGGAAGAATTAGGCACCTAGGATATTTGTGTTGTTTTATATAAGAGTACGCACCTAAACAGAGACAATCTAATTTTCAGACACGTTTTTAATACGATTTATTTCCTAGTTATCGTAACGTTAATAATATACTTATTATGCGTTACTTATGAACATGCATTGGAACATTGGCATATATAATGTCACGCATATGTGTATTGACATGTCTTGTAATTAATGTATTACACGTGCATGTCAACAAAGGAGGAACACGTAATTACTATATGTGACCAATCTGATAACACACGTGCATACTAATTACAATAAAATCACTAGCTTTTTTTCTCCCAATGAAGGTTTCTAAGCTGCAACCATCACTAAAGGAAATACATTGTTTTGAGTGTGCGGTATCCATAAGCTTTCGAGTGAGTGCAACCGTTGGTTTTCATACAAGTGCTTGAATTAATAACCAAAGCTTGAGAAATACCGAGGATATCCATGGTATCGAATAATTTCAGATGCACAGAGTTGATAAGTATTAATGGCTTTCTGTATTATCATTTCTTATAAGCAGTTATTGCCTCATTTCTACAATAACTGCGTTTTCTACTTCGCTAGTCTTGTTTTAAAATAGAATTCTCTAATTTATATTGACAGCCAATACGTCTCCATTGTATGAGGTAACGACCTAATGTCTGGCATTAACACCATACCGAAGTACCCAGGTCGTTTATTCCGATTATCAGTCCAGTTTCAAGCTGTTTACCATTTTGCCAATATTATCGTAGTCATAAAAGTTTTAATATATTTTCCATATTGTAACAAATAAACAGCGTGTTCCTAGACCCATTCTCATAAAATAATAATCATACATTTCTACCAGAGTCATCAGTTTTCATGTCTGGAAGTGCTACAAAGTACAAACACCATTTACAACATGTGTTATGGCTTAACTTCTTGATTGATGCAATAGCTGCATTTAAAACTATTAAATTCTATTTAATTATTAATATATTTTTTTTAATTTCATGTTTGCGTGACACCTATCACCTATCACAATGAGCATAATAACCCAAAAAGTACAAAAGTACAATCGTGGTGATTCGACTCATGATGTCTAAAATGAGACAGAATTAGCTATAAATCTTATAACGACATGACCTTTTTATGTGATCTCTATCTAAAGTGCTGTACTCAATCAGGGTTACCGTTACCATAAACTTCGTAAAACCTTTGCAAAATTGTATTATCGTAACCCTGATCTTCTTTCCAAATATAAAAGTAATTTAAGGACTCTTCTGCGACAAAGACTATCACTACCTGACTTCTATGGTGACGTGATTTATAAACTTGGTCATGATCACTTTCATACTATCTTTGTTAAACTTGTTAAAAAGTTTATCAAAAGAGGTTATGACCCTATCATTTTGCAACGTACTGCAATGCTTGGTGGTGGACCCTTTTAAAGTTCGCCACTGTGCTTGCCTCTTTAACTGTACGATGACCGGACAGGCTGTGGACCCTATGATGACGCCTACGTAAAGCCCATTGGGACGGTGGCGTTTGATGTTTGTCTATGATCTTTCTTGTCATGCCCTTAATGGTTTATTATCTTGTTGCCCCGGCTTCTGCCAAGTCATTGAGTACCTTCATTGTGGCTTTCTAGGCTAATGTTGTTTTTTTGTATTATATTTACACGAGCATATTTGTGTTTTACTTATATTGCCTATTGATGCTGCCTTGTTGGTTAGAGATTAGATCATAGCGGGGATTTCTTTATGTACACTGTCCTGTTTTAATGGGATGAAGTAGGGTGTGTGAGGTTTGGTGCACCCTAGAACCTGTTTAAACCCCCAGTGGCCTACTTTGCCACTGACCGTTCTAAGGCGGTAGCCCTATTGTCAACCCTTTGGCGTTTGTGATGCCGTTTGCATTAAATATTACTTTTGCCTTCTTGTTTGTCTGTTTGCGTGTTTATTTCTGTGTTTTGTGGTTGACTGTCCTCCTTGAATGCTACTTTCCGTGTCCGATCTTTTTATATCTCTTTCCTTAGCACCTGGTTAAGATACTGTACGAATAAAACGTTCTGTTTAAAGTAGATAAGGGAAACTATGTGTTGTGTCTCCCGTCATGATAATAGTAGCATGTGTTTTATATGCATATGGAAAAGAAATGTTGTGTCAGATTGTCAGCTATCGTCGACAGTCGACGTCAGATTTCGTTTTTGAACTATGTTTCGATAACATCTCGGGAAATGCCGACAATGCGTAAAATCGGAGCATTCGTTAACGAAGTATTGCCTTTTAAAAACATTTCTGTCATAGAGCACGTAGATATATCTATGATTGATAGTAGCTGCACTTTAATAGAAGCAAACTACACTTGTATTTCTAATATACTTCCAAACTTTCACCAGACAAGTACGTTAAAGGGCTTCAGAATTGTTCATTAAACATGATGATGTTTCGTGGCTCTGCCAAGTCATTGTGTACTTGCTTTGTGGCTTTCTAGTCTTTTTTTTTTTGTATTCATATATACATGATCATTTATGTTATACATAAACTGTCCATTAATGCTGCCTGTTTGTTAGAGGATAGCCTGGCATGGATTTCTGTATTTACACTGTCACGTTTTATTGGGGTAACACCAGGGTAAGATCGAGGTTATGACCGTGCCCATGCGATAGCCCTATTGTTTCAACCGTTTTCAGTTACTTTCATCCTGTTTTTATGTATGTTTTTGGTTGACTGTGGTCATTGAATGCTTCATTTCCTGTTCGACTTGCATATATACTGTCAGTTAAAACATGAGTGTTTGGTAAATGGTTTATAAATAATGCCACATTCATGCAATGCTTTTGAACTGTATTAAATAATTACCAAAAACTCCACACGAGGCAGATGGTCAACTTATAATAAGTTACTCATTATTAAGTTTATCATCCGCTTCCAAACGACGCTTGTAACATCCAATAGCGTCTATTTACATGTAAGGAGGCAATCATATGTATAATGTTAGCATTCTTATCTGATGATTTGCTTGCATTTGGTTAAGTACTTTAAAATAACTTTAAAAGATTTATATATAGGGACTTTTGATTTTACAACAGTAAACTCTTCAGAGTTGTATAATATTGTATGTATATAACCATGTGTGTGTGTTACATGTTTCTTCATTTGATGGCCTCAAGGGAGAACAATTTGTAAATTGATTGAGTTACCATCATTAAATAAAGCATTTATTATTATTATTATTATTATTAAGGCAATTACGTTTCAGTCCCACAAGGCTCTTATCTTGTCAATATCTTCTTACGTTGTTAAGTGAATGAATAATGTGTCCAAGTTTGTCTAGACAAATAAAAAAATGATATGAACACAACAATGAAGGGGAATGCTTGTTCAATTCCAAATACATCTCAACTAGTATTTGCAAACTTACATTGTCGCATCCTGATATTTCATTCCATCCATGTAAATGTGTATTTGGAAACTGTAAATTTATCACATATTAGAATATGTAATAACACAAAATGGACCATACCATATGTATAGACCATATCAGTACGTTCAATGAATACGTGTAGAACGCATAAAGTACAGGTATCAAAGTGTTGTCGAAATATATTCAAATTGCTGCCTTCATGTATATAATGCTATATAAGTGTACATGTTTATTGATTCAGCTGTCAGATTGTTTCTATTAATAGCACACATATAAATAGCTGATTCTAGTAATTTCTAAATTATTGTTTACATATTGATGTGTAGATTGTTACAGAACAATCTTTAATCTAGAATGTTCCATGTTGGTATATAAATTGATTGAATTAATTGAATTGGATTTTATAGTCGCACCAACAGCTTAGGTCATATGGCGACTTTCCAGCTTCCATTGGTGGAGGAAGACCCCAGGTGCCCCTCCGGGCAATTTTTACGTGCACGGGCGGGCACCTGGGTAGAACCACCGACGTTCCACAAGCCAGCTGGATGGTATATAAAGCTGACCTTAGTAAATATTGGGGGTTTCAGTATTAGTATTCAAAGTGAAGTATCCGGTTCATTATTTTAATTGAGTATTTACAAAATACTGAATCTTGTGAATTAAAATGTATTGTGAGAGGATATAAAATATTGTGCTCATCTAGTGACATTGGATTTGGATTATTTGGACATTTGGACTATAATAAATAATTAAACCAGGAAATACTTGTGAAATTGGATTAAAGGGACGCTTTACAACTTTGATTAAAGGCAAACTTTCTAATATTATTTGGATTTTATACGTACGTCGGATTTTAAAGAAATACTGGATCCATTTTATGTATTTCCTGTTAAGTGAACATGTTCCATTGGAATATTTAAATAAAAGTGTTGATTATATGGTAAATATAGTTTTAAAAATAGTTGTTGCAGGCTTTACTTCCTTTCTTGTTATATTTTACCCGTAACAAAATAGACGAAATAATCTAAGAAATTTCATCTGTCTTACCCTTTAACATCATAATAATTTGTTTCGTATTAACGGAACAATCAACATATGGGAGTGTATAAGATATTTGTATTAGGAATGCTAACATCGACATAATAAGGACGACGATTTGCCGCCAGAGTTAGCGATCCGGTCCTAAATTACTCATGGGACACTTTTTGAATAGAAAGTGTCTCGTCGAAGCATAATAGTTCTAAACAAATGCCGACATCCTACTATATAATCGGAGCTATCATTAGTGTGCTCGAGTCAATGCTTGCAATCAATATTATTTTCATATTTTTATTTTTATTTATCACATTACAATGTCTTAGAGGGTACATTGGGAAATGGAGTGAAAATGGAGTGATGTTGCTGGTATACGACTATTGAGTCATTTAGCTAGTGGACTATTGCATCTGTTGATGGGATAGCTTTCAACCAGTCCAACTGATTTAAGTTGTTTTTCATTCGGGTAGAAAGGTTGCTTATACATGAACATTAGTACAAGGTGGACGATGGTTCAAGAGCAGCATGGATGGTTATCGTGTTAAATTTCGAACGTACTACATTTGCAAATGTTAGGCATTAGCAAATTGTCTGTTGTAACCTATACTTATTGTAAAGAAATATAAAAAGATCGGACGAGGAAGACAGTCAACCACAAAACACAGAAACAAACACACAAACAGACAAACAAGGAGACAAAAGTAATAATAAATGCAAACGACATCACAAACACAAAATTTCGTTTATGAGACACTTTGTTTGTATGGTGTTTTACGTCATTTTCAACACATGTCAGGTTATATATGACGGTTGATTTTTTGTGGTGGCCTTTTCCTGGGTAGAACCAGTACAGTACACCTCCCGCCATCCGTAAGAATCGACACTTCCTCACTTGTATCAAGTAGAGCTCCCAGTGGGATTCGAACGCGCAGCGGTGAGAGGCGAAGGTTTACAAGGCAACGTCTTAACCATTCGGCTACGGAGACGCTTCAAAAACGGATGAAAGATGAAGAAATGAAGTAGTAATTAAAAAGTAATGTAAATATATAAAGATTAAACTATTTACAGATAAGGGATGATAAGATAGTAATATAAACTATGTATATATGTAAATCAACAAATGCCCGTCAACGTGTGTGTAAACAAGTAAATATACATAAGAACATATTATAATGATTTATAAAGTCTGATTTCTTTCAAGAAATCTAAAACAAGACTAAAATCTATAGTATCAAGTAACTCTTTCATAGTATTAACTGTGTAGTACCTTTGCCGCATAGGAACAAAGTCTACAAATTCCAACATCTTATGTTATTAGTAGGAATATGAAACAAGCTGCCTTTGCGCTAGAGGTGTAACTTGGTTAAACGTTTAACATGAAAACCATAAGTTTTATGGTTTAAAGTAACTAAAGGTCAACAATATATATGTTAAGGACATTCCGTAAGAAAATTGGCGTTAACATGACATGGACTAACATGAATACATTAAAGTAAATGTATACCTGAATCTGCAATTTGCAACGCTGAGCTACTGTATCTGCTTTTCCGTCGCAGCCGATAATATTTATAGACCAATGTAATATCTTGTAAGTATGCGAAGCGTACGTTATGTATTCTCTCCGGTCAGTCATCGTGTCTGATTCCCATCGATCGAAGCTCCCCCACAAAGAAAGCCATATACGACACTGTAACTGATATTGGCAACGATGCAAAACATATATGAAAACTTTATACCAAACTGTCAGTGGCAATTTGGCTATTCAAGAAAACTAGTTAATCAAACGAGAAGTTCCATACTTCCGCCATATGTGACAGACCAGAAAGGCAATTATTTCTCTCAGAATAATTTGTAAATTGACACTACTGGCTGTATACCAGATATCGTCATTTGTATGTTGATTCTTTAATATATTTAAATCAAAACTAGTCATATCATAAATATTTTTGCCGGTAGAGAAGCTTACCCCTTTGCCGTAAATATTCTGTGTTTACATTGTTCCTATTCTCAGTAACAAGTGTCACGTGACCGTTACTAAATATAGACTGAATTGGGCCGGTCGTTTTAGCCGAATGTAGTAGTTATCGTCATGTTCAGTTTAATACCGAATAATCCATGTTTGGGATGATGAAAACGTGTGTATAGTTATTAATTGAAACATAAATATACCATTGCATATGAATACACAAAACAATATCTAGAAAAAAATGATATGTACAATTTAAAATGTTTTTTCAACTGCAGGTATCGGATGTAATTTACTTCACTTCGACGTTCATAATTTAAAAGGAAACAACTGTCCGCAAATTTAAATTGATTGACCTGAACTAATTGTCATCCTTGGCTGAAAATTGTTAGCACATGCTTTTAGTTTTTTGGGCATGTCAAATTGATTCAATGGTTCGACGTAAAAGGTCAGCTATTTTAAAAGGAAATTTTCATGCGCATGCGCATTAGCGCGTGATTCCCCCGATTGTGTTCTGTTTATAACGGTATTTATATAGGTAAACGAGTTGTTTTGAGAGTGTATGTTAACATTTCTAAACTATTTTTTCCTCTCCAATCGTCTGATGATATTGTGTAGTGATTTGTAAAGTGGGGTCGAAAAATAATCACAATATTGAGCGTTTTATTGATAATGACGAAATCTGGTGAATGACGATAACTGGTACACAACCAGTACTCAATTACAATGTAACTGATGCAAGTTGTTCATTGAATTCTGATCGAATAAAGCCGATTATATAAACACATGAAGATACAACATGGATTGAAATCGAAAACATGCTTAAAAGGTACCGTACAATGTTAGGACGTTTGGTAAGAACTTACAATCAAAACTTTGACGCAATTAGTATATTTGAACTTGATGAAAATGAATTGACAGTCAAATACATTATCAATCTCTACCCAGAGTCAAATCCCAGAGTCATTTGACCCTGCCTGTCAACGTCAAAGAAAGTAGGGCGAACGGTTAGGTCACGTGATTATTCAAAACAGTTATGACGATGTTTACAATAAATCCCTTTGCGTGATCCGCAAAGAAAAATATAGCCCTATAATCAATATTTTCCAATTGTTTTTCTATGAGTTAATTTTTTTAGTAATTTTCTGCATCGAGCTTCGCTTTGAAATGTTTACATAATTATGCGTATCGATTGAGGAGACCTAAGTACGTATTGTTTTGGCAGTAAAATAGTCCCGATTAAAACTAAATTGTTTTCATGCATTATTTCAACATCTAACTTGCAGATATTCTGAAAATTATATTTACACAAGAAATAACTAAGATTCAGGCAAAAATGTTCCAATTTAACAGGTTTTACCAAAATTTTGTAATTTAGTAGTTAGCAGAGATAAGTGTGAGTGCAAGGAACGGTAACTCTGCGTGGAGATTGATACATTATATGCGCTATGTCTACTTACATTATGAGCTAACTTATACTTGGAGTCAACATATACAATTACAGTTCAGCACTACACTTCGTTGCTCGGCAGAAAGCCAAGCTCTATAGACACGTTGATTGTACCGCTTTATAAAGGGATTTCATGTCAATTTGTTTGTATGGTGTTTTACGTCATTTTCAATACATGTCTGGTTATATATGACGGTCGATTTTTTTGTGGTGTAGGCAGACCACCCACTTTTCCTGGGTAGAACCAGCACTGTACACCTTCCGCCATCCGTAAGAATCGACACTTCCTCACTTACAAGTCGAGCTCCCAGTGGGATTCGAACCCGCAGCGGTGAGAGGCGAGAGGCGGGAAGATTTACAACCACTCGAAACACGGAGAGTTGTCAAACTTAGTTGTATTTCTTTTCATACTAGGGTTACCGTCAATCCCAGAGTTTATATTATAACCGGTCTGTCGTATTTGTCGAGAGCGTCTGTCTAGTACGATAACGTCCAATTGTTTGTTTCATCCGATTTCTTGCATTCCGCGGGTACGAAGGTGAAGCCTACAAATATGTCATTGGCAACTATAACAAGAGTGAGATGAGTAGACTGATCTATGAAAACGACAAATCCACAAGCGAAACGGTAACCTTTGAACGCTCCAAAATATGTGTTTATACCATTCATGGTTTTTAGACGAGTTCTCAAGGAATTAAAATTGGAAAGCATGTTTGTCGCCAACTACATGATTCACAGTCTGTTAATCACAGACAAATACAAAACCCATTCGGCAGATGAATAAAAGACCTCTGGTAAGTTCTGAGAAAAGAAGACTCTTTTTCAAAGAACTCCAATATACCTCTGCATGACTTGATTTTAACTGGAATTTATGGCGCACTAACATAAAAAGGTCATATGGCGCCAACAGGAATGAAAATGTCAGGCCCACCATCCATTTACATCAAGATGAAAACATGCAGAATGGACCTAGAACCTTATGAACTGCAGAACTGCAAAATTGCTGCAAATGCTATTGTAAATACTCCATTTTTTCGGTGGATCATTGCCAACACTCAAGGAGCGGTGTAATCCGAGCCTTCTCTGACCTTTCCAGCACTTTTTGCGATTTTGATAGCTCATCTGACTATGTACGATCAGAGCAGTTCCTATAGTAAAAACATGGGGATCTCGCGGGAGAGGAGCTACCCTCTTGGTTTTAAGTCAATATATCTAAGAAAATATGCATTGAATTAACATTTCAATCAGAAGTGATTTTCAATATATTTATTTACCTATGTGAACCGAATTATTTGTTATACTAATATTTTTCAAGTTGTAACGGTGAACCCTTTTCAGACAAAGTTAAAAAATATTAAATTTCCTACACGTGTTATTATTTCGGGTCAGAGACACGTGATCGTGACCGGTGCGGTGATAAATATTTCCCGCACAATTAAGACAATTTCAAAAGTGCGACCAACTTTTCCTTTCGACACTCGCAATTCTCCTAACAACATCCCATCCAATTGTTTATCTTTACATTTTAAATCCTAATTATACTCCCAGAAGAGTTTGTTCCACGCCTAAAATCCCTCCATGTGTTCAGTTGATAGTGGAGTTATTTGAGGAGGTGATTATGTATGCCTTCACCGCGCGCGAGAATACCACGGGAATTAATTAATATGCAAAATGATAATATGGCGGATATAGTAAATAAAAGTGAACTTAAAAAAACATAAATGTTTTATTGTGTGTCACTACAATCGATAAAGACGCAGTTTTATCATTGCAACTTGGTAAAATAAACATTAATTGATCGATTTGTTAGGCTAAATTATCGTAAAAATCGACCCGATGCCGCAAACATCGTTGAAAGTGCATGACTGTGTTTTTTCAGTAATCCCCCTTTTTTCACTATAGGAGTTCCTTTGACCCTAAAAAGCCACACAAAAATGTAGTTCCTATAATAAAAGGTAATCCCTCCTTTTTTGATGGAAATGGGCATTGTAGGAGGGAAAAACTGCCCATTTCTATTCGATTTTGTGGTTGTATGTATAAGAAGCGTATTAATAGGTTTTACTGGATCCCTGAATAATGTTTTCGAAACTTACACTTTGTGAAATGAATAAAAGTAGCTGTACCCTTGACCTGTTCAGTAAACAAACAAGAACTTTCTTACATGTCTTGTGAACCCGCATTTCCTGGTGGTTTTTCAAGTGGAAAATTAGTTTTCTATATGGACATTACACTGCTGCATTATCCATTTTTGAGTTGAATTTGCAGAAAATCATTAACATGCGACAATTTAACATTGGTGTCTATGGGGAAAATAATTAATGGTTTCATACCTATAAGAGATATACATTTTGGTAAAATAAGCTCAGTAATACGTTTCCATAGTATTTTACATAGGTTTTGAGCGATTTAAGTCCAATTTTGCCTATAAAAGCCGTAATTTTGAGGTTGTTTTTTTCGTGTTTAAAATGACGTGTTTGTGAAGTGTTTGCAATTGAACTATGTGTTTTTGTATCAACATGTAGGGTTGCATTTTTGCAACATTAAAAAGGGCAACAGGTTTGGTAGGCATGAAACCACTAAATCTTTCCCCTACCCATCCTAAAATAGGATACTGTAAAAAATGAAGATTTGCGTAAAAGGTAAAATATTATTCCTTATCATTCAAACTCGACTTGATAGCGTTCAAATAGTAACAATTTTGATTTTAGCACTATTTTTTGGCATTACTGGGTTCGTATTCGCTACTATAATCAGGCATGGTACCACCGATGTTGAAGAAATGCTTTAAAATATCAATTTTGGCATGAAAATCGACATAATTGGCATATTCATCGTCCTAATTGTACCTAAAATGCATATTTTATTAATGTCCATTGACTGTTCTAAACATTTGATCTATTTACTATGGTGTATTGACAAGAAATGCTATTTGGTATGACAATTCAGATAGTGTAAAAGTTAAAAAAAAAAAAATATCTCCGACAATTGTCCTTGGTATTCACAAGACCATATCTCGGCAAATAATCATTCGATTTGCATGAAGTATGTGTTTTTAGCATGCTATGAAAATGACAACACAAAATCCTCATTTAAGAAACATCTGAAAATGTTTTCTTCTGTTATAGGTTTACCATCACTATTTACATGTAAACCTCCGAGATGTAGTTCGTACAGTAACAAGAGGTCAATGACCTTGAAGCTCTACTGATTGATTTTGATTTCAGGAAGTAGTCGCTACAGACTTGTTTTTTGAAAATCTATTTTTAACCGTGGCGGCCATCTTGAATTCCGGCCGACCTGAAATTTTGCTAGGATCAATTAGACATTAAGAGCAACATTCCTGTGAAGTTTCATGAAAATCCGTCAAGTAGTTTCAGAGGAGTAGTCGCTACAAGTTTTCTTTATATAACTCTATGTAAACAAAGATGGCCGCTGGCAGCCATGTTTAACGTCAAATCAAAACGATTTTCGACAAGGACCAACAACATGTCATACTGATCATTGTAGAAAAAGTCCCATATCAATATCTTTTATAGTTTTGAAGAAGTAGTCGCTACAAACTTATTTATTTTAAATCTATTTTTAGCTGTGGCGGCCATCTTGAATTTCCGGCCGACCTGAAATTTTTCTAGGATCAACTAGACATCAAGAGCAACATTCCTGTGAAGTTTCATGAACATCCGTCAAGTAGTTTCAGAGGAGTAGTCGCTACAAGTTTTTACTATATAACTCTATGTAACCAAAGATGGCCACTGGCAGCCATGTTTTACGTCGAATCAGAATAATTTTCCACAAGGATCAACATCATGTCATGCTGATCATTTTAGAAAAAGTCCCATATCAATATCACTTATAGTTTTCAAGAAGTAGTCGCTACAAACTTATTTTTTAAAAATCTATTTTTAGCTTTGACGGCCATCTTGAATTTCTGGCAGATCTGAAATTTTGCTAGGATCAATTAGACATCAAGAGCAACATTCCTGTAAAGTTTCATGACAATCCGCCAAGTAGTTTCAGAGGAGTAGTCGCTACAAGTTTTTACAATATAACTCTATGTAAACAAAGATGGCCGCTGGCAGCCATGTTTAACGTTGAATCAAAACGATTTTTGACAAGGATCAACATCATGTCATGCTGATCATTTTAGAAAAAGTCCCATATCAATATCACTTATAGTTTTCAAGAAGTAGTCGCTACGAACTTGTATTTTAAAACTCTATTTTTAGCTTTGGCGGCCATCTTGGATTTCACATCAACAGGAATTTTTGCTAGGATCAACTAGACTTTATGGGCAACATTTCTGTAAAGTTTCATGAATATCCATCCAGTAGTTTCAGAGGAGTTCTTGCTACAAATAAAAGTTTACGGACAGACGGACGGACGACGGACGCCGCACCACGGCATAAGCTCTGCTGATCTCTGATCAGTCGAGCTAAAAATGTAATCTCTCCTTTTTTGATGGAAATGGGCATTATAACTAGGGGGAAAATCGATTTTGTGGTAGTATGTATAAGAAGCGTATTAATAGGTTTTAATGGATCACTGATGAACATTTTCGAAATTTACACGTTGTGAGCAACCATCAATGAAAACAGCTGTACCCTTGACCTGTTTAGTAAACAAACAAGAACTTTCTTACATGTCCTGTGACTCCACCTTTTCTGGAGATTTTTCAAGTGGAAAATTAGTTTTCTATATGAACATTTCACTGCTGCATTATCCATACTGGAGTTTAATTTGCAGCAATTCATTATTATGCGGCACTTTAACATTGGTGTCTATGGGGGAAAATAATACCTGTAAACATGCAAACTTGTGACCTCTGGGTCAGGGTCAATTTGATCACATGGTCACCTTTTGAACACATTTAGAAGTCGACTACAAGCTAATGCTTCGTCAATATATGAGAGCTCTAGTCCGAGTATAAGCAAATATACGGTCTGATTTTCAAAAGTAAACGGGGACAAAGGGAAACAACTCAATTCCAATACACTGCATAAACCACACGCAGATAATCAAAGATCACTTATATTGGTTTTAAAATAACATTTAAATAAACTAAGTTTGACGACCGTGAAGCTTTACTGATAGGTTTTGATAGCTTGGATCAGCATTCCTGTAAATGTTGATGAAAATCTGTCAACTAGTTTCAGAGGAGTAGTCGCTACAACTTTTTTACTATACAACTCTATGTAAACAAAGACGGATGCTGGCAGCCACGTTTAATATCAAATAAAAATAATTTTCAACAAGGACCAACATCATGTTATGCTGATCATTATAGAAAGTCATATATCAATATCACTTACAGTTTTTAAGAAGTAGTCGCTACAAATTTGTTTTTTAAAAATCTATTTTAGCCATGGCGGCCATCTTGAATTTCTGGTCAACCTGAAATTTTGCTAGGACCAATTAGACACCAAGAGCAACATTTCTGTAAAGTTTTATGAAAATCCTTCTTGTTAAAGCCGTTTATTGTGTGTCTATAGAGTTTGGATTCTCAAAATAGGATATTATATTTATACCTCATCGTCAATAGGTTTAGAAATGGCTGTTGTTGTTGGCGGTATAGCTACTTTAATATTAATTATAGGAATATTATAAAGCAAATTGTTTTTGCACGTTACTAACTGTTGACAATGTTCCACCAATAATATGTTTAAACCTGTGGTAAATTATCGAAGGAAAATGAAAACTTAAAATTGTATTTAATTATATACAAGCAGGTTTTAAGCAACAGAATACGAGTCTGTGAAATTTCCTTAAATTTGTAGTAAACAGGACATGAGATGGATTTATCTTCACAGGACATGAGATGGGTGTATCTTCACAGGAAATGAGATGGATGTATCTTCACAGGACATGAATTGAATTGAATTGGGGTTTTAAGGCGCACCAACACATGAGAGGTTATATGGCGCCTAACAGGAAAGAACATGGCATGCTCATCCTCCATGTACATCGAGATAAAATATGGAGAACGGGCTTAGATCCTTCTCACCCTGAACTGCAAGGTTGCTGCAAATTCTATTGTAGATACTCTATTTACGCTGGAGCCATGCAGTGAAGTAATAAGAGACTGATCAGACCAAGACTGCAATATTTTTTGTATTGATTGTGTTCAGCGATTTCCAAATTTCTCAGTTCATGCTCTTTCTCCCTTTAATGAGTACACTAGTGAATACAAACCTGTAGTACGAGGGTGCTTCAAAAAGTTCTGTCACTAGGCATATATCCTTTGAACTGGATATTACACTGGGATAAAGTAGTGTATTTATAGTACTACTAGGTTCGCTCTCTTAAATTCCACAACAAAAATGAAACATTTCCGGTTATTTATATCCCTGAATTATCTCCCCCTACCACACCTTTTCGATACTGGCATCTCTGAAAATGTCCTTGTTACAAAACGTTGTAAAAATTATTTGAATAATTCTATGCTTTTAAATTTTCTTGTACGCCATCTGTTGTTATTCGCCCATAGTCCTTGAAAATGATTGTCGAGAATTCGGAAAGGTCTTGCTGCAAACCAGATAATTGAATGCATACGGTATCCCTTAATTTTTGCAGAAATAACACTGATTTTCTTCATTTTGTTTAAGGAAATGTTATAATATCTTTTAAATGTCGTAATTATTCTCATAGTATTAATATGTTTTCATACATTTTTACAAATCCTAGTCCTTCAGTGTTTGAATTTCATATTCAACACATTATTGTAGAATTTTGTACAATGTTTAGTGACAATATTGATCATCCAAAAATGCTATTTCAGAAGACTGCCCTTCCATTTAATGGCCATTTATCATTAAATTAATTTTACACGTTAGTTTAAAATGTTAATTTCTAAGATAATGCATTTTCATCTACCATGCTTAAATTCTGAATCTTGTAATGCACAGATATAAATGGTAATGTATGATAAATTTCAAAGGTCTTCGACAAGCACTTAAAGAGAAACAGGCATTTAAAAAAGTAACAATTAACATACCTGAAAAAAACTCAGGACGAAAATGCCTCAGTATGTATAAGTGGTGTGTATTAAATGTTCCATAACTTTCGTCACACAAAAGATACAGCATTTAATTTACCATCAATGGAATGGTACTGAAACTCTCTTTCATTTGATACCAAACATCAACACTTACAACGAGCATATAATTGTTAAAACGCGTTAGTGACAGAACTTATTGAATGACCCTCGTATGTTGGTACTGAATGTTGTTCAACGGATCATCAACACAGTATAGGTTATTTAGTGCCGCCCCAGAGAGAGGGGAAGGATACATAGGAATCCGGGAACCTGCCCTACTCTTATTATCGAATAGATTCCTATGATGTAGTATGTTGGTATTTATCTATAATATAATAGCATACATATGGTACTTAGACCAGCCTACTCAAGCTGCTGCATGAACTGATGTATGGAAAGTTGATTGGCTTTTATTAATAACATCATTTGTTGACATCACCTATTGGAATAGGCGTTATCAACAAATGGTGTTTACAGAGCCAATACAACACCCCAAACTGATTGTGTTCATAGTATTAAATTGTTCTCCTACTGAACAGTAGGCAGCTAAGTGTACGCAGGTAGTCTCATAAAGTTGGTATGAACCACACTATTATCGTTGCCGTTAAATGGAATCTTTTATGATTAAATCCTGTAATTTGATTCAACCGTCTATACTATCCCCTTTTTCCTGTCCCTGTGACTTTCAATACCATGTCTAACCGCTTCTGTACATGATGATGAAAACCACAATCATGTTTGCATCTGCTAGTAAGACTTGGAAGAGAAAAGTCATCGTTGAGTAAACGGTACATTACAAATGTTGTCGTCGAGACGCCTCGACACTTTCATGGAGAAACCGTGACACATATTGTTTTCAGGTTTTTTACCCTATAACAAGTAATATGAACAAAATATTACTTTCTAATTGTTTGTATACATGTTTTGATAAAGCATAATTTATTAAAGTGCTATACATTTTGAATTTTTTAAGAATTCTTTCAGTTTACAAATCGATGTAAAACAAGCGGCCCAAGAGGGCCTGTAGATGCTCTACTTGTATGATGTGATTCAAAAACATAAACATGATAAGAGGCCAACCCAAGAAACACGTTTCCTTTATATAACTCTATGTAAACTTTGGGTTATCGTGGCAGCCATTTTGTATATTTGACGACAACGAAAAACACAAACTTAATAGAGGCCATTAACAGGAACATGCATATGATATTTAACTAGAATGAAATAAGTGGTAATATGTTGTTTGATAAAATGTCCTTAAATTTGACCTAAGTTTAGCCATGGTGGCCATCATGGATGACAGGAGGCCGTGAAAAACACAAACCTGAGGGGGACTAACCCAAAGATCATTGTGATTAAGTTTCATCAAAATCCTTCAAGAGGTTTCAGAGAAGATGTCATTTTTAACCTTTTCCTATATAACTCTATGTAAACTTTGGGTCGCCGTGGTGGCCATTTTGATTATTAGACGAAAACGAAAAACACAAACTTGATAGAGGCCAACCCAAGGAACATGTATGATATTTCACAAGAATGGAATAAGTGGTTTTGGAGGAAATGTCGTTTGAAATTTCCTTAAATTTAACCTAGTTTTAGCCATGGCGGCATCTTGGATGACTGTCGGCTGCGAAAAACACAAATCTGAGAGGGACTATCCCAAATATCATTGTGCTTAAGTTACATCAAAAATTTCCAGGCGGTTTCAGAGAAGATGTAATTTTTAACCTTTTCCTATATAACTCTATGTAAACTTTGGATCGCCGTGGCAGCCATTTTGATTATTTGACGATAACGAAAAACACAAACTTGATAGAGGCTAACCCAAGGAACACGTACATGATATTTTACAAGAATAGAATAAGTGGTTTCGGAGATGTCGTTTGAAATTTACTTAAATTTGACCTAGTTTTAGCTATGGTGGCCATCTTGGATGACTGGTGGCTGTGAAAAACAAAAATCTGAGAGGGACTATCCCAAATATCATTGTGCTTAAGTTTCATCAAAATATTTCAGGCGGTTTCAGAGATGTAATTTTTAACCTTTTTCCTATATAACTCTATGTAAACTTTGGGTCGCCGTGGCGGCCATTTTGATTATTTGACGACAACGAAAAAAACACACTTGATAGAGGCTAACCCATGGAACATGTATATGATATTTCACAAGAATGGAATAAGTGGTTTCGTCGGAGATGTCGTATGAAATTTCCTTAAATTTGACCTAGTTTTAGCCATGGCGGCCATCTTGGATAACTGGCGGCTGCGAAAAAAAACAAATCTGAGAGGGGCCCTCCCAAGTAACATTGTGATGAAGTTTCATCAAAATCCTTAAAGCGGTTTCATAGGAGATGTCGATTTTATAAAATTGCTAACAGACAGACAGACATACGGACGACGGACGAAAAGTGATCGCATAAGCTCGCCTGACCTTTGGCCAGTAGAGCTAAATATTGCTTATAGAGAAACTATGCAAAACACTTCTTTAAACATAATTATTTAACATATATAATTGTTTAATGATATATTTCAGAATACTAACTAGCTAAAATAGTTACGATTTTCATTCAAAATCTACGTTGGTAAAAAGACATCGATGAGAATCATTGACTATTCGTGGTGCAACCGATACCACCATCGTTGCGCAACCATGACTGTTTTTTGTCGAGAATCCATTTGCGCAGATACCGGGTTCAACCCCAGTTTGGTCTGGGATATCCTGAATATGGTTTGGGATGTCTGGTATGGGATGTCCCATTGTTCGGGATGTCCCTATACCCATAGAAAGGCAGCTGTGACCGATATAGGCTTAGATGTTAATCAATATTCAGGCCAAAGTTTTGTATTTGCCCCTGGCAGGCAATGGTGTGTTTGTCAGTGCTATGCAGTAAAGGTTGAAAAAAGAAAAGAACAAAGAGTATCAATTGAAAGATTTAATTCATGATTTTACAAGATAGATTCCTCAGAAAAGGAAATTCATACTTTAGTCAGCGGTGACTGACAAAGCAAAAACATCAAAATACCTCGTATTTAATTCATGAGTTTACAAAACAGATTCCTCAGAAAATGAAATTCAAACTTTAGTCGGCGGTGACTGACAAAGCAAAAACAGGCAGAATACCTCGGCATTAGTGTAAAATGTAACAACGAAAATACAATATAGCGCTGTCCACCTGATGCGTGATATTCTGTTTTCTAGCAAACCATACAGATTAAATGGATACTCCACATAACAGAATACTACTAATGGTTTTATTATAACCATTGGGCTTGGTACAAAAATGCAAAATACCGTAACAGAGCTTCGCCATTCTGTCGTTTTTGTAAACTTTGACAAATAAACTCAATCGTAAAATCCATTGACATAGTATTCTACATGTATAAATACTGAGGGAAAAAAGTTTAGCAAGTTTTTTAGATGACATAATACTGTATACAAGATATACTGACATTTTGAGACTTTACGGGCTTGACCCCTACGTTCATTTATTCGTTTAGATGTTCAACTGTTATTGATGTGTGTTTAATACAATATTGTGTCTATGGCAGTAGTTTCTCGATTTTACAACCAAAAATGTATTATTTCCAGGGTGCAACAAAAACTTGCTAAACTTTTTTCCCTCAGTATATATTGCTTTGAAATCTATCCATATTAGTATGTTTCATGTTTGGTTAGTATAACCACAGTGATATAACAAGTGAAACAAGTTCCAATTTTATGAATGATTAATACTAACAATTCATTCATAAAATTGAATTGAATTGAATTGGGGTTTTAAGGCGCAAAAACACATGAAAAGGTTATATGGCGCCTAACAGGCATGAACATGCCAGGCTCATCTTCCATGTACATCCAGATAAAATATGGAAAATGGGCCTAGAACCTTCTCACCCTGAACTGCAGAGTTGCTGCAAATTCTATCGTAGAAACTCCATTTACGCTGGAGCCACGTTATTGTTTTTCTGCCACTGCTCTTTTGATGCGAGCGAGATAGCACCTGAAACAATGCAGGGATCATGATGAAGACCTTTAATGAACAAAAAAAATGATAAAATGAACATGAATTTGGGGGGATTCTACTCATAAAATTGAAACATGTCTCCAAATTTTAATAATTTGACAATTTATGACATATAAAAAAAAAGAAGAAAAAACTTAATAATATCCGATTATTATGCAGGTTAAAACACTGATAAAGGCTGCATGTAATCTGTGCCTTCATTGTGTATGTAATGTGTTGTGAATAATGAATGACCCCTGTCAACTGTGACTATTCTTGCCTGGGAGCCACAAGGGGTGAATTCAGAATGGAAGAAAAGACTTCATGTATAATGGTATAAGACAAATTCAACAACATCAAATGTAACTTTTTATGAATAAATATATAAATTATTGTTCTTTACCTTTACAAAAGTTTACCTTTACAAAAGGTAAACTTTAAAATGTAAATTAATAAATAAGTGCAATTTTTTAATTTTATGTAACATTTAGATGTAGAGGAAATGATTAGTTTAATAAATATAATATTTTAAACACATATGCTACTGTTCCTGTATATATTTAAATTCATCATATATATTTTAATGGAATCTGGAGTAAAACACTTAAAGAAACTAACCGCCAAATAAACGGCAAAATTATACTACAAAACCATTTATCAAAACTCTGTCCAGGTGTGAATTTGATGCTCCGGTTTTGGGGTTTGACCTGGCTGGTTAAAACGGTTTATATTGTGTTTTATAGAGTTTCTCAAAACATGTAAGTTAAATATATATCTCGTCATCCGGGGGGTTTATAAACAGATAAATCTGTTGTAAAATTTGGCTGATGATGGTGGGATAGCTGTTTTAAATTACCCCCGGTGCGTAACCTAGGATAGCATACTTACTGTGCAAAATGAATTTCCTTACATGTACATAAAGCATCCTTTTATGCTCATTAGTTAGACCCCTAGATCCCCAACGAAATTCCTGATTTACAAATCCCACCCCCTACCCCACACCCACTACCTTTAAACTGAAGTTTGATCTAATAACTACTGTCAAATTGTGTGTCAATTTCATGAATTCTATAAAGAGACCCTCATTTTTGTCCACATTTATAGTTGACAATTCATCCAGAAACAGTTTAAAAGTTTTGAATCTGCTTTTATTTTACGAGAATATTTGTAATCTGACACCAACAGAAGCCTAATTAAATGTAATATTATATTTTGAAAAATCTCACTGAGTTGTGACCATAGAAACATGTAAAATATTTTTCTTCTACTGGCTTTATGTATTGGTGTGGGGATGTGGCTATTGTGGCCCATTTAATTAAAATGTGTTTCCTTTTAATTTAAAAATGTTTCATTTTAATTAATTAAAACATGTTTAAATTTGAAATTAATACAACTAAAAAAAAGATTTACTTTTTTTTATTCTAAAATGTGGCCGTTTAATACCTTTATATAAAGAAAGAAAATAGTAGAAAGAGTATGACTAGACTTTGTCATCTTCGGAAATGTGAAACAAATTATACAGTGTATTAAACACTTGAGTCAAATTGAATTGGCTTTTACGATACACCGTCACAAAACAGTTATATGTCACCAACAGGAATGAACATTCCAGGCCCACTCTTCCTTTACATAGAGATAAAAAAAAATGCAAAATGGGCATAGAAGCCTTCTCACATGCAGAACTGCAGAGTTGCTGCTAATTCTGCTGTAAACTCTCCATTTTTTGCCAGACCCATGATCATTATTTTCTGCCACCACTCAATTAACACTCAAGTTACCTTAAACAATACAGGAATGATGATGGACGTTTAATGAACATGGCCAAAAATCGTTTAACCCTTAACCCGCTAAATAGAGGATCTTACATGAGTACTCATTCATTATTGAATTTATTAAACGAGTTGGCAAAATGTTATAATGCGAGGCTCTTGCCGAGCATTATATCATTTTTGTTAACGAGTTTAATAAATTCAATAATGAATGAGTACGAATGTTAGATTCTATTTATCACATAACTCACATATCAACTTTTTTGCATTTTGCCTGTCGCTTTAACATGTGAAACCGACATAAACCGTAGGAACTGGATCATAGTCATTATCGATTTTTTTTGACAGCGCATACTAGGCTCATTTGCATACTTATATAACTAGTGGTATATCGAAAACATAGAATGCTGTTACTCCACTCCCACAGTGGAAAGTTGTGTGATAAATATATATAATGGCCTTTTTTTTATTTTGAATTAAGACCATTCCATATATGTGAAAAAGGGATGTTTTGGGGAAAATGACAGATCAGCAGCCATACATTGTAAACCCTGAATAGCCTGCAAGCTACTCGTTTATAGTCGTGGTTAGCGGGTTAAGGGTTAATACAAGTACCAATTAATTAAAAACAATACAATCGGGAACTCACAGAAATGGTGGTCTCTTAAAACAGGTGGTGTTTTAATAGAGATGGTATGTGAAGCAGGCTTGACTGTACAGATAACAGCAGACATGATCAAAATATGTTGTATTAAATCGAAACAAAACTGCTTTCTGACATACATACTGTGTGTTTGTTATGCATTCTGTGTGTCAGAGAACAAGAGGCCCAAGAGGGCTTGTAGACACCCTACTGGCTAAAGATAAAGTTTATATATAAGGGGCCATAACTCTTTCAAAAATCATTCAACTTGAACATGGCAATGACATATGCAACTAGGCTTGGTACTGATCATCCCTGCCAAGTTTCGTTGAAATTCAGCCAAAGGTTCAGGTCTGTACAAAGTGAGTGTATTAAAACCTTTAATGGGTCATAACTCTGCCAATATTCATTCAACTGCAACATGACAATGGAATTAAATGCACACCAAGATTCGTTGAAATCCAGCCAGGGGATCAGGAGAATTATTTGAGACAAAGTTTGTGCATTAAAAGGGCCAAAAAGTTGATTGAATGGTAAACAATCGAGCAGCGACAGCTTATCTTGGATGTACATGTTTTTAGGTTAGTACTTTTGTTTATATTTACAATTCACACATTGCAATATCTGTAAAAAGCGAAAATAAGATTTTAATTGATGACATAGAAAACTTTGAACAGGTAAATTAATCCACAGGTAAGTAAATGTATTTATCAATTATCCGGCAATAGTTGTGCAGCTATACAATTCAGATTTACCTAATTTCCCCATGCAGTCACGCAGTGGTAAAAACAGTATCTACGTCATGCAAATATTACTTACTTTTACATAGAACGTAGTTGCGGTTTAAATATATGTCTTTCTCCGGGACTATCAAGAAATGTTCATATGATGTTTAAGAGTTAAATGTGTTAATTTATAATACTACCAAAAGGGTGGCCATTCACCTTTAAATTTGGATGACAAATGTGTGAGCCTGATATTAACCTGATTGTCAATTCGGTGATTAAAATATTCCTAATGCTTGCAGACTTGAGAAAAGTACAGCTGTAATACCTAGCTTAACAGGGGGAAATAACTCTGTATATTTACCGGACTACAACAACAATATGTACAAAATACTATAAAACAGTCATTCAATAAATTAATAATGTTACTTTCTGAAAGTTAAATACTACTTTCATATAACACAAATAGCAGTGTGCAAATTAATATTATCACATTGTAGAACATGAAACAACAGAAGTATTATATAATGTGCAACTATCTGTGTAACTACACTGAAACGCAAAAGAAACGCAACACGAGAATTTCCGCTATATATTGCATGTACAATATGCTGCTTTTAATCGAATGGTACATGGCTACGTAAGACCTTTCCTTTTGGAAAAAAATACCAAAACATCACATAATACAGCAAATGGTATTCCTTCAAAGTTTCATTATTGACCGAGTATGCGTTTGGCTCAAGCATGTGAGCAAACTTAGGATGTAAAATTTTGCAAACTCTTTATGTTAAATACCGTACTGAACTGGCTCAGTTTTTCAAAGAGGAACTTCAACATTTATGAAGTTCTTGTTACAAGGTGTAGTGTGATTAAAACGTCTACAACATCACAGTTGTGTCCTTTCTCTAATTAACTGCAACTTTTTTTTTTACAAAACATCTTCGGATTTCTTTGAAATATTATGTGTTATTAAGTGTGCAGTATATACAATATATAGCGAAAATTCCCGTGTTGCATTTATTTTGCGTTTCAGTATACAGCATGAATGCGAATAAAAAAATGTTGTAATCATGTATAAAGAACAAGATAAAGACTGGTGAATACAGTCTATAATCTACTTCAACACGTCTAGAGGTGAACGTGAAACTATTGTAACTAAATATAAATTAGGAATAAGATACAATGTTTTCACGTTGACCGAGGGGACAGGTGTCTCAACAAGGGTGTTAAGGATGAGTGAATGACAAAGGACTGGTGTTGCTCTAGGGTAAAAAGATAACACCTTAAAACAATTGGAAGATATCATAATAAAACTGACTTCTCATACATTGCAGGGAACCTTGTTTCATGGAAATGGCCGACTGACTGACTGAATGATTTTTTAAATCCATTTATCAGCTCGAGTCATAAAAAATCGAGTAGGAACGTGGAATGGAGATGAGCACAAATGACAACTAGAACTATCACTGCAGGTTATATGGCGCCTAACAGGCATGAACATGCCAGGCTCATCTTCCATGTACATCTATGTGGAGTACATCGAGATAAAATATGGAAAATGGGCCTAGAACCTTCTCACCCTGAACTGCAGAGTTGCTGCAAATTCTATCGTAAAAACTATATTGAAGTCAAGGTCATTGTTACATTATTTACTTATCCTTAACAACTCTACATAAAGGAACAAAGGTTTATACACCAGTTTTATTTTCCTGACATGACAAGTGGACTAGTTTATTGTGAGGTCAAGGCTTGCTTAAATAATAACTCTCATGGCTGGGCACTCTATTGGATGTGTTCCGATGTCAGGGTCACTCAGTATTTCTTCATAAAGCAAGGTAAATGTACATGTTTGGATAACAGATATGTATGATCCTGATTCTATCTGGATTGTCAATTCGGTAATTAAAATATTACCTCTCGTTATATCAATAAGTCAACAGTAAATATGCATAACAAAATAAATATAAACCTAGTCTAAAAGACAATAAAACAACGTGCATGCTACTAACAATTGTGCGTTCTGACAACATAATACAAGACTGATAAAGCTCAACTAAAATTGCATAACGTGCAGCGCACTATGCTGTCGCACGTGAGTTCATGTTGTTCACGTGCAATTCATGGAAGTTGGATTCACATAAAAAACTCTTAGTGAAAAAATTAGTTCTATATTTGTCTCATTTTTATATACGATAATAACCAAATACCGTTTTCACCCTTGAAGTGCACTGGGCAGACATTCAGACAAGGGAGGGGCTATTAGGAGACACGTTTTACTCTGCCATGTGCAGTCAACTGATATTGAGAGACCGCTAAAGATGGTCTTTTAACAGAGGTTGCTAAAACGTCGCTAAAAGCAGAAATAGTCTGTTGAGAAGATTTGACTGTATAGTGGCCAATACCCCCGAGTTGTGGTCTCCATTGCTGGTCCCTGGTCACTTAACGTCCAAGCTCCGTTTCGGTCAATCTCAGTTAAAAAATGCTTTCTTATAATACTGCAAAAGCAAATTTATAATTGATCAATTTAACATTGAAAAACTGAAGAAACATCCAAAAATGTAAATGAAAGGGATATCTCCAAGTCTTGTGTTTACTCCCTTATATATGGTGTGCGCGAATACTGCTTTTAAAGTCATTTATTAGAAACATAATGTTAGAGACTTTTTTATCACTTAAAAAAAACCGTTGATGATATATTACGATGATATATTACAGCCAAAGAAAGGCAACTGTTACAATTTGTTAATTTTCATTTAAACAGAGTTACCTTTTGTTATAGTTAAAAAAAGTTAACCGGTCTTGTCACAACTAAATGATGGAACAATGCAAACACACATTGTTCACAACAAATTGATGAATATACTTACAAAGGTTGTCAAACATGTTTTTAGCTGATCAAAAACAAATGAACAAAAATGGTCTTTGGGACGAAACAATTTCCCTGTTTTAGTCTATTTATAGAAACATGATGTGACACATTGACACTTTAAATAAAACTGTTTTCATTCAGGTCCATTTCCACAAACATGTAAGATTGAAAAGGAGAGTAAGAATTGTCAGCATACAAAGTTGTCCGAAAAATTAGTTTATGTTTATACAAATAACGGAAAGTGCCCAGCAACAGGAACTCATTTCGTGGTCCAAGTATTCGAAAACGGGGTTGGCTGGGGTATTAAATAAACCTTAATTTCAGTTTAAAAAGTTTACATATTGTAAAATTAAAACATTTTATAGGTAACTTTGAACTGGTTCTCATAATTTTTTCAGTAAAAAAAGGTTTTTAAATGTGTTTTATTGTCGAAATATCCTTTATAAAATTATGCTCATATAAGCTATCCGATCGCTTAATGGAATTAAGGCGGGTGGGACCATGTAATGATTATGTTTTTCAATGATGTTTTGAATATAAATTTTATCAGGTTTCTTCACAGACAGTGACGATAAAGAACGCTCTTATTAATTTCCATTTTTAAAATGACGCGGGAGTACCTGAAAAAATGGGCAGGGACATTTAAAGGGTGAAAACAGTAGGCTTAACATGATAATACAATGTTCTATTTGTAGCATGTTTTGTTTTTCTGGACAATAAAAACATAACTAAATGTAGATATAGCTAACTGGTTAGCACTTTTTAAACGTATCACAATTTGAAAATTACTTTTCAATGTTTCATTGAAAAACATCTTTAAATGGTATATAACATTACAGACAGTCGTTCAACAAAACAAACATAACAATAAGTAATAGTTAAAGGACAACATTTGCCATTATAATACAGTCATAAGTGATGTAGCTAACGTTTTTGTTCTCGTACCAGTATTTTCTATGCAGATGATGGTGCTTTTTTTAAATAATAAATATGTTTTTCTGCATATATATGAGCCGCAACACACGAAAACGTCACAACGTAACAATTTATGATGTCGGGCGGTAATCAGTTAATTACTAATCAAATTTCTCGCCACTTCTGTGTTTTAAGTAATTATTATATCATAGGGAATATGTTTCTTATATAAATAGTTGATGTTATAGAAAATGGTAATTGTTTATGTCCAAGACGCCGACGTCAGCGTCAAAATTAATGGTGAATACGATCTTTAATTTTCAAATTGAGATAAAATCATTTTTAATTAAGATATCAACATAAAAAAAAAAGATTTTGAAAGAGAAAATCACCGTGTTTCATAAACAAATAAAAACATAAAGTGTGAAATTTATGTCTGAAGGGTCGTTTTCGCGTGTTGCGGCTCATATATATATATACATTTATATAAAAATTCCACACATGTGCATCTACAAGTATCTCCCAATCCCAAAGACATACTACACTTTACTAAAAGCTTGCTTGTTTCATCTCTTGTTTGTAGCCGTAAAGGGATTAGAGGGGTTCTGTGAGAATGATTGGTGTCCATCCAAACACATATGAACACCATAATGTGCTTCTGTAGCAGTTTCGTATGAAAAGTAAACCTGCATTAACTTGAGCCACATTCTACTGTTGAATTAATCATTGTTTATGAAAATGCTGACTTGGAAAACTCACCTCGGTAAATGTTTGTTGTTAAATCATCACTGTACTTCATATGGGGATCGGACTGCTAGCAATGGTACATATAATACAATTTATTTTATGATATGCAATGAAATACTGTACTTTATCAGTGAAATAAAAGTGTTATTCCACATTGTGGAATATAGAGTTTTATTTCACAGTAGCTGCCGGGACTACTTTTGTTGTTCGACCATAGTTTCCCTAAAAATGTTTGTAAAATCGTAAAATAAAAAGAAAATTTGTTGTTTTGTCGTGAATAAATATTTTGTTTCATCTCAAAGTGAGAAAACTTTTATATTTTCACTCATGTTTTCTCACTTCTCGATGAAATAAAATGTGTTATTCACTCCAAAACAACAAATATCCTCTATGTGAATTTCAATCACAAAACAATAATGTATCATAGCCTTAAAGCATCAGGTGAATTCATATTTATGATTTAAACAACATGAACTAGCCAAGTTTTCCAGACCAAACTATACTGATAAAAATAAGTTTAGCAAGTAAATTGCATGGCAAATTCATATGCACATATTCTAGGCTATGGGTGGCAGAGGTCATTAACAATATAATTAACATAATTAGCAGATATATGCAGGGCATTGTTTGAAACAATATCTGCGATACGGTTTAATCTACCTGCTTTACAGATATTATAATTTCGTTCTTATTTCAATGAAAAGGGAGGTAATTTCAATTTTTTAAAACTTTGGTTCGTTATTGCATTATAATGACAAGGTTAGTATCCATTGATTTTGTGTTTTTTATAACTTGAAACCCAGAACTATTATTTAGTGACGATTAACCATGTTATTTATCATACTGGTATTTTTTAAATATGAAATACGCCGTTTTAACTAAATGGGAGATAACTCTGATACTTACATTGGATAACTAATTAGTGAGAGATCACCCTATGTCATGAAAATGTTTTATAATACTTCACATTATTAAATAGCATTCAGTTTCTTTAAGCTAAATGTACATAAGCACTTGCTAAACTTATTTTTTTCAGTATATTTCATTTTCAATAATTGTATCAGACCAATCATGGGGCCTTAGTTTAGTGTATATGCGCATTGAAAATGAAACTGAATCACATTTTTAGGGTTTGATTCATATTTGGATTGACTCGTTATACTTTCAGATCACCTCCAGTACCTTTTATACAATCATCAATGTCATCAGATTTCCGTCCCTCTCCGCACTTTCTGCCACGACACATTTATGGCAGACGACAAATACCAAGGCACATCAATACGAATAAAATGGCATGTGTACAAAATTCACTTGCCCATTTAAATCGCTGTCACTAAAAGTGAGGTATGGATCATATTCATTTATAATTATGTAGCAGTTTAAAACATGTTAGAGTTGTCTCCCCTTAAAAAAAGTCAAACTGCCACATTTTCCAACAGAGCCATTATACCAGATTTTGGCCATGTGTTGTGTTTATAATATCATGCATTTGTGCAAATTTAATACATCAATTTACCAATACACATCTAAAGTACCGTAGATGAATGTGCCTCATCAACATGATCAATTGATTTTTTATAAGTTAATTACTCACAATTCAATTCAACTGAATTGGGTTTTACGGTGCACCAATACCAGAAAGGTTATATGGTGCCAACAGGAATGAACATGCCAGGCCCACCCTCCATTTACATAGAGATAAAATATGCAGAAATGGGCCTAGAACCTTCTCACCTGCAGATCTTTAATGAACATGACAAAAATGACAAAACGAACATGAATTCGGGAAGATTTTACTCCTCTGCCTGGATAAGCAGTGACCCTATTCTTGCCTCGGAACCATACGTGAGAATATAATTCAAAACTGCAGTAAGGAAGACAACTAAATTAAAAGGAACTATCTGACCCCAATTACTTTGAACTGGACTAAGTTACACTTGTAGCTTTTATCACGTATGATCTAGTGAAGACATTGAGGAGTAGGTTTGTTTTACATCATTTTCATGTTATATATGACGGTCATTTTTTTTTGTGGTGAAGGCAAACCACTCACTTTTCCTGGGTAGAACCAGTACTTGTTTGCATACCGGATAAGGTGATCCGTGTTTTGCATGGGTGCTGGAATGCCTGATCTTACACATGGGGGAAGATAAAAGTCACGCGCTGATATCAACAATGACAGTTGCAGACGTCATTGTGTAAATAAACATGCAAAACGCAAGTAGTTGATGACGTCAATGCACAGCATATATTAAACGGTATGCAAGAAAAAGAATCAATCATGGGTATCCGGTTCAGTTAGGGAAATTCCAACACTCGGTATAACTGTTTTAATCGGAACCTCGGCAGAGCCTCGATTCTGATAAAAACAATTATACTGAGTGTTGGAATTCCCGATCTTCACCGGATACCCATGAAAGATTATTATAGTGCACCTCCGGCCATCCATAAGAATCGACATTTCCTCACTTACGCAGTAGTATTTTATAATGTCATATTATGACTCAGTAGGTAAATACCGTATAATTATGCGATATATATTTGTGTGATTTCATTTTTCATGATGATGAAACAAGCAATATTAGAACCCCTGACAAATATACTTCACTGCTCATTTGTAGAGTGATACAACTAAAGTATGACAAGAAAAAAATTAATGGTCTTTCCACAAACAAACAAATAAATACAATTTTATAAATGACATGAAAACAAATGTCATGATTAAGTCAGGATTTTCATCGCACCAACACTAAACGGTTATATGGTGCCAACAGGCATTGCCCACCTTTCTATACATCAATATTTTTGATCCATCATGGGAATTTAAGACGTACAGTAGCAACTATACCTGTTTCCATATCTAGAAGCTCATCTAGTAATTCTACAACTGCAGACTAATATTGTACTTTTATATCTTATGATAAAACATAAACACTTATACAGCTGATATGTTCAATAGTAAATAGAAAATGTTGTGACTGAAACAGTTATATTATACAGCAAAACCTGTATTCAGAGATCACTAAAGCGAAGAGTAAAAATCTCTTGACACAGGTGGTCTTTTAATACAGGTGCATTTAATTTTAAACAAATTAAAAACAATTAGTAACTAAAATGGTGGTGTCTTAAAGCGGATGGTCTCCTAATAAAGGTGGGTCTCCTAATAAAGGTGGTATGTTGGGCGAGTTTGACTGTACTTCATATTCTTTCCGCTTCATTAAAACATTCATTCTTTTTTTATAAAAATGTGAAACAAGAATTCCATCGCTATTTAAAGGTCTCTTTTATCTTTTTACCCAGTAACCGCTTATAATAAGTGTGACCATACTTAAAAAGAGCCCATTTTAACAAGTACTGGGACTAAAGGCACACACGGCAATCTTTATGTATTTGCAATGGGTGTCTCCGTTTATATATCCAGTATCATTTTTACTTTTACCCTGGTTACATTTAAATAAATCAAATTTTAAGTATTCACTATTTCGTCTTATTATACTATAAGTTTTAATATATTATTGGTGCAATAATATCAAAAATTAATAATATGCAAAAACAAATTGCTTAATACAATTCTTATAATTAACATTAATGACTGAACACATGCAAGTTATGCAGGAAAACTAACGGGAACCCGCTAGTTTTTAAAAATCAAGATTGCCATGTGTCCCTTTAAAGGTTACAAACATTAAAGGTGGTTACAATATCTAAAATATTTGAAACAATCTAATGAAAAGTAGTAAACAATTGCATTTGTTTAAAGTCAACGGTTATATGTAATAAGACGATGTCTAAAGAAATCAATAAAATGATCGTAAGGATAATAACGCTTTGGCCACATTAGTTCAACCCGCTTAAAAATATTTGGTATTGTTTGTGCACAAAAAACATTTAACAAACTGCTTAAACAATTTTAGTATTATTAATGCATCTAAACACGACCCAACTCACTGTAATAAGTCTTGGTGTGGTTTATGGACATGCAAATAAAATCCAACACTCTTTTCAATTCATGATATTTTTTGTGCGTGTGTGTTGACTACCCAAACCGCTTGATCAATTATTGGTTTTGTTAGAGCATGTACAAAGACAATAATTTTTGGTATTGTTCGTACACCTGAACACAACCACAACTCAGCTACTTATCAATGGAGGAAACGCAAAATAACTGTAACCAGGGCACGAAAATTTCACTCGTCTGCTCATCATGCTGATGAAGGACGAGTAGAAATTCAGACAAATTCTTCAACAATTTATCAATCTGACTATTCAAATATTACATAGGACGACTAACTCAGAAACAAATTTTCCTGCCCTGGTAACTATATAAATTAAAGAACAAGACACAACCGTTTTATTATATACTTCACAGTGAAATAGTGGATTTTATGATTAAAATAAAACCTTATATTCTCATTGTTTATATTTCACATGCGCAATACTGAAAATGACGTAATGCTGCTGTTGACGCTGTTGACGTTATTGACGTCATTGTTTTGCTCCATTACGTTTTTTCTGCTTAAGTTTCAAGATTGTGAGTATATAATAAATAGAATATTTGTGGGTTTGTCGTGAATAAAGCACCCATGAAAATATATTTCTCACTTCTCGATGAAAATAAATCCTATATTCACTCAAAACCAACAAATATCCTCTATTTAAGCAGAGCCCCCCGATATCCGTCATACTATATGGATTTCCATTTCTCTATACTGCATGTGGAATGTACTGCTCTGGCTCCCATCTTGAAGCTGCTATACGATGACTTGACGATGAGAATCCAAAATCCCTCGTCGCCTTCATCGCAGTTTGTAGAATAACTTAACAGAAGTACCATTAATAGTACCATGAGGCACCATTTCACAGTGGTGGTCCGGTTTAAGTATTGCACATGTCGACTTCTAACTATCACACTGGTGGCTTCCCTTTATGCCTTTTAAGTATCACATGGGGTGTTTCCCTTTAAAACATTATCGTCACTGGTTTCTAAGTGTTTTGATTTGGTTCCTTCATGCAGGTTATTGAGGTTTTCATTTATCTGAAAGATGAAAGGTACAATGAATGATTTTCAAGATTCTTTTTAATCAAGCACTTTCCATATACAATTCAGTATTAAAGGGAATGTAGCGGCACAGCCAAACAAGAACTTTTATTGAGAGTTCTGAGAAACTTGCAAAAAGGTGAAAGAATTATCAAATTCGGATGATAAACAAAAAAGATATGACCATTTCAAGTTTGTACTAAAATGGATATGGGAGCTGCCATTTTGAAAACTATGATGTCACAGTTCCATATGACCATATATGGCATATTGATTAATATCATTTAACGCAAAGCAAATCACTGCATATGAATGCAAACGCCTTAACTGGGCATATACAGCATAATGCCATTAGTTATACATATTCTTCATACAGTTACTTTGTTTCCCCCTATAAATGAGTAAATTTTCATATTTATCAATATACCATATATGGTCATTTAGAGCTGTGATGTCATAGCTCTAAAAATGGTGGCTTCCATATCCGTTTCAACAAAACCTTCAAACGATCATATCTTTTGTGTTTATCATCCGATTTTGATAATTCTTTCACCCTTTTCCAAGTTTTTCAGAACTCTCAATAACAAAGATTGTTTGGCTGTGTCGCTACATTCCCTTTAATAAAAAAGATATGTTGACTACATTTAAGTATAACTTTGATGTTCATTGTATGTATACAATTTCTGAAGTAACATAATCATCTTTCATCATATTCTATATGTTATACGTCTTACACCACAATTAATTTTCCATAGGGTCCCATTGTAATGTTTTTGTTCATGGCTTAGAGACAAAAAAAAATTACAACATGTACATGTATTTATGCTTAAATTCTTCATTGATCCAATATCTGCAATTTAAAACACAATTAACAAATATTTACCAGATTGAACTTTTTTTATTTCACGTTTGCGTGACACCTATCAAAATTTAGGAAAAAATACAACCCCATGGTGATTAGACCCATATGTGTAAAATGAGGCAGAATTAGCTAGAAATCTTATATCAACATTTTTCTGTGATCTCTTCCTAAAATGCTGTAGATTTAGAACCTGGTAAAGATAAATCAATGTATCCTAGAAAAGAGGACTTGTTTTTTTAATCTATCTCCTTCATCTGTAGGGCATGAGTATTCAAGGGAGATAATAGTGGTGCGAGTCCTATAGGCAGTCAATTGACATGGGATTAGCAGAATTTAATTGTTGTTAACAGCTCGTCAATACACTGTTTAGGTTATGTCGAACCAACCAGAGAGAGGGGAAGGATAGATATAAATAGGAATCTGCCCTACTCTTACTATCAAACACTTCCTATGGTTCTTTAACATGCTCACCAGAGAGAGGGGAAGGATAGATATAAATAGGAATCTGCCCTACTCTTACTATCAAACACTTCCTATGGTTCTTTAACATGCTCGGATCGAATCCGTTATGGGACTGTCTGATTTACATCCCCATTCGAAAGACACGGCTAATGGAAGTGTCTTTAAGGACGCACCAAAGTCCCAGTGGCTCCAGTCATGCCCAAACCTGTGATGTGTGGTTGCAAGATTCAAACATGCTATCCATTGGGCCTCCACCATGCCACCACATGGGATTAGGAATGTAATGAGAGTCCTTCAAGTAGAGCTGGAACTGAAGCCATTACACCCAAAGTTTATCAATAAGTGTATCAGAATGTTGAGTGCCCAAAAGGTGTTTTAATAGTATAAATGATCGATTTGAGTCATGAAACGAAATGTAACGAGTCTTGGGAAAATCGGCCAATTGAGTGTTGAACATTCATGACTCGAAACCGTGAAAGATGGAACTAAAACTATCACTGAAGGTGATGAATACCTCCGCTTTTTGATCAGTTGTTATGCGTATAATTATGAAGTTTGGAAACAACCCATTCAAAACTGGTTGAGGATTGCAAGTAATAACAAGAGCTGTCAGAGGACAGCGTGCTCAACATCCACACAGATGCACGGACGGAGATAACATGAAAATAAACAAAATATTAATGTTGTCGGATGACCTTCGCCCTAAGACCCATAGATGTGATCCAGGGCTCATAGAGTTAAACCCATCAGATATTCCTTGACCCTTTTAAAGGATACATAAAATTTGAAGAAAAAATATGTTAAAAGTATATGTAAGTGCATTTGACCTTTGGCCCAGTTGTGACCTTGACCTTTCATCCAATGATCTTGGACTCAATATGCCCCCAGGGAAAGGACACGAAATATAGTGCAAATGACCTTCGACGTCCAAGTTTGACCTTGAACGGACATGGCTCGAAGTTGCACTCTGCATGTCGTCTCGATATGGTGAACATTTGTACCAAGTTATTTCAAAATCCTCAAGTGGTTCAAGAGATATGGAGAGGACTCGACTTGTGACGGACAGAGACATCCAAGCTAAAAACAATATCCCCCAGTGTGGGTGTTTTATGTCATTTTGACAGCGACACACGGATGTTGGAGGAGAGTTACCTCACCTATACAGTTCGGTCAATACGGTTGAGGCGCTTGCTTTATTAGTGAAGACTGGATGACAAGCTTCAGCGTGATATTACTTAACTACATGTAACCACAGAGTTCCAAATCGGTCTAGATTCAAGTTACGTTATGGTGTTTGTTGCATTAATTCATACAGTTGCACAGGCCCGTTTTCGTCCAGATGAATTTCTGGTAAAAGCCCTTCTTGTACTACATCGTTTTATTTGAAACTTTTTTTTTAAAGTGGCGTTCAACGATTTTACGTGGCAGCGCTTGTTTTGCATGGCGGTATGTGCCAATAGCGTGGCGGCCCACTATCGTATAAGTGCTCTTGGAGAACCCTGTGGGGAAGGAACCCGGTGTCTATGCTGGTTAGATGGTTGTATCTGTCTGTTTATGCCCAGTAAGTGTATATATATGGTTATAACATGGGTATCTCAACGGTTACTAAGTTATGACTCAGGGGCCCAACCAACACCCTCATGTTTCACCTTTTGTAACTCCTGGGGCGGGTCCAATTCTGACCTGAGGTCAGAACCGTTTATGGGATTAAGCTTTTGCTGAAATGTCGAACACCATCAAATTTATATTACCAATATCAAACTGTGCATCCACAAAACTGAAAATGCTATGCCTTGTGTTTGCAGATTAGAAAATATTTAGAGATTTATCTTTCATTTTATCAACATTTAAAAAGTGTACACATCAAAATGAAACTCTTTAATACTTTGCATGCACTTTTAAATATGCTAATGAAATTTTAAGAAGAGTTACTTTTTTAATTTTTAATTAAACAGTGATAATTTTCTTTTAGTAGGAATATGTTGTTGTATATGAAGTTTAAAAGTGTATGGCTGTTACCATGGGAGAAATCGACTTAGGTAATCAACAGAGTTGAAAAATAGATGGATAGATTCACAATGACACTTGAGGTACGAAAAAAAACATCTTGTCATGTGGATGTTAGAGTGTAAGATACAAGTGTTAGAACGAAAGCTGAATGTCAGTTGGTATCTGAGAATATAAGAATCCATAATGAGTATCCCTGTGAGATAGGAAATTCTCACCCGAGGGTCAGAATAGTTACCAGGGACGAGGATATGCCGAGTTCCTGGTTAGAATTCTGATCCCGAGGGTGAGATTTCCTTATTTATGGATAAACTCATGACGGATTATTCTTCTCCCATTATGTGCTTATTACATGCATACTTCAATGATTGTATTTGATTTTACGCTAGAACAAGGCGACGTCATTAACGTGATGTCATGACGTTTCATATAAGAGTCACATGTCATGTAAGATTATAAGAATCTTTCATGGGTATCCGGTGAAGATCGGGAATTCCAACCCGAGGTGTAAGTGTTTTAATCAAAACTGAGGCTCTGCCGAGGTTCTGATTAAGACACTTATACCGAGGTTTGGAATTCCCTATCTGAACCGAATACCCATGATAGATTCTTTTTCTTGCATATCTGAGACATTGTTGTGCGTTGACGTCGCCAGCTACTAACGTTTTGCATGCTTTCCTGCATACCGGATGTTGGTGCGCGTGAATTTTATCTCGACCCTAGGGTGAGATGGAAATATCTAGCCCCAGTAAAATGATGGATATCCTTGTCCGGTATGCAAGAAAGAGTTATGTCACATGAGGAAAACATCTATCTCACATGACTAGAAATGGGAGAAATGGAACTTCTTCTGTCTGAGAAATGGACTTGACCAAAAGGTTACTGTCCGTGCGGACAGGATGGATGGATGGACTTAAGGGTGGACTCTACAAATGGTATCTTAAGTTGTTTTTCCACTGTTTAGGAACAAAAGAATGACCACTAAAGATACAATAGGGTCAGGTGGTGATGGAGTAAACTGTATTTAATTCCACTGTGCTAAGCCACACCTCCTACCACCAAAGATAGTGATCATGTGCCTGGGATGAATGGACTGACCCTTAAGGGTAACTCTATATGCACGTTCCACGAAAGCTCCACTTTCGTGGAACGGTAAACAACATACTGATATCATGTCTAGCTCAAGCCTTTCATGAGTCACCCAACTGGTCCCTTTTCGCTTGACATGTCACTAATGACAGTTTAGTCAGAATAACGCCATTCCTTAGGACAGGCCACAAGCAGGGACAGCAAGCCCACATCTGTCGGATGTCTGTTCCCTTCAAACATTCAGCTCTTTACATCGCATCAACCCTCACAAGTACTCAGATGCCTGCGTGTAAATGAATAATAGCATGTGTACATGCTAAGTATATACCTCTTCGAGTATTCTGATATTTGCCTTGAGTACTGTGTTCATGTGCTGTGCCGTAGATTGTTGCACGGTTGATTGAAGATGCATCATACTACCATACATGTCCCTAGAATTATAAAACACTCGTGTGTCGATCACAAAATTGTATACTAGAATTATAAAACACTTGTGTGTCGATCACTAAATTGTATACATCGTAATTACCCTAAAGCTTTACAGACAAAACAAGAGCCGCACAAACAGAACATAACAAACCCATCAAAAGTCAAATTATTATGTAAAGAATAAGGTAACTTTTGAGTTAAGAGGTAACAGTGTAATTTAATAAATTCTTTTCATGGTTGGGTCATTGACAAGAATGAGAATTTGACGTTTGACCCACTGTGTTCCTCTTTTCACGAAGGGCAATGCGCCTATGAAGTTTCATGCCCCTATGTGTTATCCTTCCGGAGTTATCTGAAAAAAATTGCCTGACCATATGAGGTCATAGTGACCTTGACCTTTGACTTACTGATCCCAATTGCAATATAGTTCCTGTTATCATCAAGGGTAATGTACGCCCTAGTATGAAATTCCATGGTGTTATACTTCGAGAGTTAGTATGTCCATATGAGATCAAGGGGACCTTCAACTTGACCTACTGATCCTAAAAGCAATTTCTCACCACCGAGGGCTATATGTCGAAGACGTTTCATGAGGGTGGATGTTGTACTTTCAAAGATATCACGCAGAATGAGTAATTTTTTACTGACGGACAAACAGACATACATAGAGACGACCCAATTGCTATTTTTTCAATGAATTTGAATTTATTAAACATTAAAACAAGTTTGCTCTTTTGTGTCCATCTTTAAAGGGACTGTAGGTGATCTGGATGGAAGAGGGATAGGTATGAATCCAAATATAAATTAAATCCCACATGATGTGATTCAAATTCATGCAGTAAGTTGAGCCGATGTTTCCTTTAATTATTGTTTGTGAAAATGTTTGGTAAACTCAACTCAGTAGGTTTTTACGACCCACCAAAAAGTGAAGAAGCAAGCACATAGTTACCCTTGTCCATATGTACAAAAAAATGTTTTTACATCCAAGTTTTTGTTCAAGTCCATTTCTCAGACATCAAAGGCCAAAGAGCTTTCACACATGTTTACATCTACAATACAGCAGCATGCTCTTACCAAAAGTAGGACAGAAAAGGAGTCAAAGTCAACAGACAAAAGAAATATATGCCTGCTCCACTTTCATGGTGGAGCATAATATACCAATACACGTTTTTCGAGCCGTAAGTGTTAACAAGAATGTATTTTTCTTGGCCTTAGTTCAGAACAACACATATATCCCAATGCAGCATGATGTTTTATGTCCTTACAACTATAGGACAAACATTTAAAGTGTATGTATACACCTACCTTAATGTGCGCTGTGGTGGTTGTGTGCCCAACCCCTCAGCCTCGAGCTTAGCCTCTAGATCAAGTATCTTGTATGTCAGTCCCACAGCAGACAAGAGAAGAAACAAAACTCTGTAACAGACAAAATAGTTGGCACATTGCTAAATAAAATATGTTGCATATTTCTCAATACGCTCGGGAACCTTTATAACAGATTTGTTTCAGGCTATCCGAGATATATATATAAACAGTAGTGGTTTTTTTCGATTTTACTTAATAAGTAGTTGGCAACTGATCAATCAGGGTTACGTATGCTCAATAAACCTCTTTTTTTTTATTGTTCAAAATAAATGTTACATTTTTCAGACATACTGACGAACGTCATTGCGATGCCCAAACAAGCTTGACAAACAGTTTGACCTTTTCTTGTGTTATTTTGATGGAATATGGTTTAACATGTTGTTGTTTTCAAATTTCAATTAAATATACTTATTAACCCTGCAGGGTGAAACCCTTTTTTACCCTTTTACCCCTGGGACTATATTTTAACAAACTCGATTTATCCAAAATAAAATCCGGTATAACTCAAATGCAAATGGACTTACTGTAGTTTTTTTGAAGTGATCAATATTTATTTCTATCAACAAACTTGAGACCCCTGGGCAGAGCAGTCATTTACCCATGGACTGTTTTTAATAATGACAGCCATCTTCAATGTTGGGTTGACTCACACAGGTCTAATGCCGGGCATCCATTTTTGGTCCGTGTCCATCACGCGGCCATGGACAACTGATCAATGGATGCTTCACAACATTTTCTCTATATAACCAATTTTTCACTGACCCGGATACGGACACAGACACGGACTACGGATCACGTACAAATGGATACCCGCCTTAAGAATCATCCATGCAATGATTGGTCCAACTTATTCATGTAGTTTTTAAGGAGAAATTGGACGCCAGATGGAGACGAGCCACAACAGCTTACTGCGAGCTCAGGTGAGCTAACAATCTCATATGCTGACAAGATTAAGGTGATACGAGTCAAGAGATATAAATTAAAACTTACAATATAGTACATACTGCCAGCAGTAAATTTGTTCTGGGTATCCTGAAATGGATTCATGTTTACTATACATAAATTTATTGTCATCAACACAGGTAAAGTATGCTCTGACGAGGCTCTACATATGTAATAAATTTAATTTTCAAAATTATGTAATTTATGATTCAATTCAATAATTATTTTGAACTGTTTAATTCATAACAATGCATAAGAGAACATTTTCAACAGTTTTTTTTACCAAGTTATGCATGATTTCCGTGTTCTTTTTCAAGCAGATCTTGTATAGCTTATTCTGGTTAATACATGTATTACAATCTGGAGTGTAAACAACACTTCATGTTAAACACCCAGGCATCATTCAGCAGTCAATCAATCATTAACCCGTAACTCGCAGGCTGATCAGGGTTTACAATGTCCGGCTGATGATCAGTCATTTTCAAAAAAAACACTCTTTGTCACATAAATGGAATGGTCTTAATTTAAAGAAAGATGAGTCCATTAAATATGTATAGCAGGTTAAAGGTTAAAGGTATACATGGCAATCTTTAATATCTAAAATTTGACCTAAAAATAAATAAAAGGTACCAGTAGTATGATTTGGAGTCTTCCATTTTTCTGCGTTATTCTACCATATGTTTAAATCTATTATTAGTAATAGGCAAAAACAATTAGTTATGAACTATTCATATTATTAAAAATAAAGGTTTTCAAATATGACAATTATGTATAAAATAATGTGACACCATGACTTTTAGAAAAGCCAAGATCGCCATGTTTCCCTTTAAATAATAAAGAACAACTTACTTCTGAAGTTTAATAAGAGATTTCTGGAAGGCCTCTATAGTTTTGTCCCTATCAATACCTGTAAAGATGGCAGTAAAACAAGAGATTAACAAGGTCGTAATCACATGTCGACATTTAGCCAAACTATTACCTGTGAGGTGGTTTTGCAAACATTCAACTTAGCAGGATAATGGTTGTACAAACACAAGTAAATGACTTCCACTCAGAAAGCGCATTGCAAAGGTTTTTTGTTACCAGGATTCGTTGAAAATAAACCGATCCTCAAACAAAAAATTAAATGAAAGCAATAAGAATTCCATGTGCAGAGTCAAACGTTGACACACATAAGAAATGAATAGAACAATGTAAATAACACCCTCTCACTAACTGGTGAGGTCAATGTCATGTTGACTAACACAATCTAGTCCATTTGGTTCCTGAGGAACTGTGCTAAATATACAAACTAAATGTAAAATTAACTAATGGCCAGTTAGATCTAAGGTCAAGGTCATTTTGGGCCTGCTATGTTGTAGTGGGATCAATTGCTCAATATACAAGGCCAAAAATAAAATTATGTTTGTTTCCCCTTCCCGACCGACCCACCGAAATTGCCGCGACCCGAATTATTTTTTTGACACTGGCGAAAAAAATTTTTTTTTTTTTTTTTTTTTTTTTATTTATTTATTTATTTATTTTTTTGTCTTAAATGTGTCTTATAGGTAGCATGTATTCCAGTTTTGATCTCAAATAAAAGAAATGAAATAAAAAAATATTTTACCTACCTACCTACCCAACCCTTTTTTGCATGGGTCGGGAAGGGGAAACAAACATAATTTTATTTTTGGCCCAACTATGGTCCAGATTTGGCTGAACTTGTGCATATAGTACCTGAGAAACGAACTAATCATAATAACTTAACAGCAAATTAACAATGTTAAAGGGACACACGGCAATCTTGAAGTGTTTGAAATGGGTGTCTCGATCTATATATCCAGTATCATTTTTACTTTTGCCCTGGTGACATTTAAATAAATCAAATTTTAAGTATTCACTATTTCGTCTTATTATACTACAAGTTTTAATATATTATTGGTGCAATAATATCAAAAATTAATAATATGCAAAAACAAATTGCTTATGACTATTCTTATAATTAATATTAATGATTGAACAAATGCAAGTTATGCAGAAAAACTAGCGGGACGCTGTGAGTTTTTAAAAAATAAAGATTGCCGTGTGTCCCTTTAATGACAAGTAGGATTTCAAGTCAAGATCATTTTAACATGCTCTATTGCATTGAGATGTACTGCCTTTAACGGGGTTGATGCACCATTTTCAAACAATGTTTATTTTAAAGGGCTCTGAAGAGCTTGAAAGAAAATGAAAGAATTATCAAATGTCATGAAAAATAAAGGAGATATGACCAAAGATACATAAATGGAGGCGGCCATCTTGGAACGATGACGTCATCGCGCCTTTTTACCATATTGACAAAATGTCTTTTAAAGCAAAGAAAATCAATGAAATGAAAAATAAGCATACAATTTATACATTTTACACCTGCGCATTTATTTTTTAATCAATTTGCAGTGATTTTCTTTGTTTAAAAACACATTTTGTCAATATGCCATATTTGGTAAATAGGCGCGATGACGTCATCATTACAAGATGGCTGCCTCCATTTATGTTCTTTGCAAATTTTCAATAGGTCATATCTCCTTTATATTTCATGGCATTTTGATAATTCGTTCTGCTTTTTTCAAGTTTTTTCAAAGCCCTTTTAAATAGATTATGTTTGAAAATAGCGCATCAACCCCTTTACTACAACTGTGATAAATGGTTGCTGGATCAAGCACACAGAGGTCAAAGGGGAACACATAAGTAAAACTGACTAGTTATTGACTTATAAGATTCAAGGTCAAGGTCATATTTTAAATTAATCTGTGTAATTCAGCTGTACTAATCGATATACAAATATGATATGTTTGGTTGATGGTTGCATGAAGTTCCCAAATCATTCACAATACATCACAGAACATGGAAACTACAGTACCCATGACTGATTATAAAATTGTGTGTATAAGCGTATATTTATCCTTGCAGTATTACACCGGACATTTTAGCAAGCAGATTCTGTTCCAAACGTCTCATCCAAAGGATTGTTCAAGTGTAAAATTCTTTATAAATATTTCGAGAAAGTAATCCAAATTCGTTCCTGGCTGGAAGAGAAGACATGATCCCTGGATTAATAAATCATGGTTTCAACCAACACACAACAGTCCCACCTCATGATTATAACCTACAATAATAAAGATGCACGAAATCACTCACAATGCATCACAGAATACAGAAACTGTAGTAGCCTGACCAATTACAAACACTCGGTCTGAGGGTGTCTTGCCCACCGCGGCAAACCGCATATGAAATATTTTATTAACTTTGTGCTTAAATGATGTCTACCAAAGATAACACTTCATATGACCAAGTATCAAACAAATAAAAGCGAGGTAATCAGAAGAATTTAAGTTACCGAGGTTAAAAGGTTTAACCAGGGTACAGTTTTGAGAAAATAATGAAAAATATGACCTTGACCTTGGTATTTTTTGTCGTTCAGCAATGTCCACCAATGCCAACAATACATATGACCACGTATCAAAGACATAAAGTGAGACAATCATATAGAGTTAACTGAGGTTAAGTTGACTAACCAAGGTTAAGTTTGGGAAAAATAACGCAAAATATGACCTTGACCTTGATAGATGTTGTCGTCCAGCGATGTCCACCAATGCCAACAATACATATGATCAAGTATCAAACACATAAAGTGAGACAATCACATAAAGAAAACTGAGATTAAGTTAACTAACCAAGGTTAAGTTTGGGGGAAATAACGCAAAATATGACCTTGACCTTGGTAATTTTTGTTGTTCAGTGATGTCCATCAATGCCAGCAATACATATGACTAAGTATCAAAGACAAAGTGAGGTAATCACATCAAGTTAACTGAGGTTAAGTTACCTAACCAAGGTTAAGTTACCTAAAGAAGGTGAAGTTTGGGGAAAATAAGAAAAATATGACCTTGACCTTGGTAATTTTTGTCATTCAGTGATGTCCACCAATGCCAACAATACATATGACCAAGTATCAAACAAAGAAAATGAGGCAATCACATACAGTTAACTGAGGTTAAGTTACCTAACCAAGGTTAAGTTTTGGGAAAATAACGCAAAATATGACCTTGACATTGGTAATTTTGGCATTACATGATGTCCCTTGACCCAACAATGCATGTGACAAAGTTTCAGAAAAATTCCAGCAGCGGTTGAGTTATAGTCGTTTTAAAGTGTGGCCGCCACCGCCGGAAAAGTGACTGCTATGTCTCGCTACCCACTCTCAAGGGCGAGACAATAAACAACATGAAATCACTCACAATGCATCACAGAATACGGAAACTGCAGTCTCTTCCCTTCCAATCCTTTTCTTCTCACGTGAGTGATTATTTTCTTCTTCTTACTGGAATGCTTATGTACATGATTTTTATTCTGACAGACAGCCGCATGACTCGGGCTAGAGTTAGTATCAGTTTTATCACTAGGAATGTTCAAGTCTATCTCATTAGTATCACTAGGGTCGACGGAGCCACACTCGAGACACACGCTGGTGTCTGTTTGGTCCGTCGAGTCGGATTTAGAATTGGAATGTGAAATATTGGTAATGTTGTTGTTGAGGTTTTCCATGGCATCTGGATCATCTGGATCCATCGACATTTGATCCCGATAACGTCTGCTGCCTAGAAACGATGATTCAGGTTCCTGAAATACAATTTGAGAATACTATATTTTACCTGAACAGCGCGAAGGAAAACAATATCCTCTCCATCTCCCCCCACATTTTCATCTTGCAAAAAAGGCGTTGAACATGTCACATAGAAAAACAAAACATTTATTCCCAAGTTACTAACTCAAATAGTTTACCAGTATAAGCATTATGGAAGTTAAAGAATTGAATATCATAAAAAGTATAAAAAGGCAAAATTTGATAAAAAGTCACTGATGAAATTTATTAATTTTTTAAAACTATTAACATTTGAAAAAAACTCACTCTGAAACTACTTGCACTCAGTTTTTCAGAAGCCTGGAAAACAAAATTAATGTGTGATATAATTTTAAGCAAATGACCAAAAAAGCTAAATACAGCATTATTTAATGAAAATAATCTGGCTCAAAATTATTGTTAAGGCCTAAAAAAAAAGGTTTGCTTCCTGTTACCCGCTCGACCGTGATTTTTACCCACTGACCGTATTTTTTTTATAATGGTAATTTATTTTTTTATAGCGGTAAAAAAATTGTCACGATGACGACGCAAATGAATTGTAATACCAGTCCAGTCGCTTGGCAATGATAGTTTCCGTTTTTCAACGCATATGTCTCTTTGACATTGAAAGTTGTCGATTTGAAGTTCGCTTTTCTCATCAGAATCAAGCATACAAAGTCAAAAACATACATAAATCTCAAGATAAATGTTTTAATTTACTTGTTGCGAAGAAATAAATTCAAAATCAATTGAATATTGTGTTATACAAGCGTTTTACCTGCGACCCACACCCGCCGATTACACAAAATGTCAGCCATTTGCATTCAATATTATCATCATGTTTTTTTTTCCAAAGCATATTCCGTCTAGCCATCAGCTTGATTTTTACAAATATTATATTTGTCTGAAATTTTGAAGGTTGATTTATTTTAAAACTTAGATAGATGATGGATGTTCTAAGATTCGGAAGATTTCAATGGATGAAAATATACTATTTTGGAAGGGTTTCCCCGGAATACATATCACGTGATACCTCATTTTTAAACTTCCAATCAAAATTGAGTGCACTTGCGAGAAGCAGATCGACCTATTGCGAATATCGCGTGTTGTTTACATAAGCTACTGTAGACCGCAATGCACTCGACAGTTACACTAAGACGATTTGGGATAGGAATTTGGGAGTTCTCCCGGAATCCTTAATATTTTATGACGACAGAGTACCTGTATCTGCAGCTCTCTATATGTGTACCAAAGAAACACATCACAAACAACAGACTTGTTTTATGCTACAGTCAACTTAAAATCTTTAATTCTGGTGTTATATATAATTTGAAAGACTGGTATTGCGGTCTTCCAAAAAAAATCAATAAAAAAAATATAAAAAAAAATCCGTCCTACCGACCCCATTTTTTTGGGCATGTAACAGGAAACAAACCTTTTTTTTTTAGGCCTAAGGTCAACAATGCTTAAAAAAGACAAAATATTGAATGTACATTTACAGTTTAAATGATTTTTAATATTTCACTTTTAAACTAATGATGGATTATTAGTAAAGTCATATTCAACAATAAGGAACTTTAATGACTCTATTTGAAGTCAGAATAGGCAGCAATCAGTGTGATGTCATGCCACACCGATCAATGTGACATCATGACATACCAAGTAAGAGTTATCTCACAACTACAATAGGTGTCCATAACACATGGACATGTATGCTCTGCTTAAGCAATATGTCATATAAAAATGAACTTTAGTGTACAGACAGGCAAGGGAAACACTATATAAATATTGCATCCCTGTGAGGGTGACAGCTGAGGAATATAATGTTGACCGAGGCAAAGCCGAGGTTGACGTTGTTTTTCCAAAAAGTATAAATTTCGTTCTTATAAAAAAAGTTTTTATTCATCTGTTTAATCAGTTTTGATTAAAAGGAACAATGTCCGTAACTTTTAGCTTATAAAATACGAAATAGTTGACAAACATAAACACTTACCATTATTGAATATTTACTAAATAAAAACAAGATTGTGTAACAAAATTCAATAGCGGTACAAAAAAAAAGAAGTACCTCAATTCGAGTTTGAACTCGCAGCCAAAACTAAAATGATACTCACGGATAATAATAGTGAGCGCACAATTTAAGTTGACTGCTCTACCGACTGAGCTAAGCGGGCCAGTAATATTACGCAATACATACTATTTAGACAACCTAATGCGCTGATGGCTGTCACGTGATTAACAGAAATGTAAATAATGTGGGACCCACAATATTTACAAACAATAAATATAACTCTTTTTTTTAAACTCACGAATATATTATCACAGACTTATTTGGATCTTTACTCATGATTTCATGTATAAATTTCACTGAATAAAAATCAGACAGTTATTTGGCTATGCTCAATATCTGCTTACTTACGGACAGTGTCCCTTTAAGTAGTCATCAAAAGCATTATTCATATCTTTAAACTAGAGGGTTGTCAGCGCTTTGTCAGTGTAACAAGGTTTTGGACCCAGATACATGACCTTGACAAACTGGCCTGACTACGTTTTCATGAAGAAAAAAATGAGTATTTAACACATACATGACCTTCAGTGTGCCTTTGACCTTTATATTTTAGTATGGCCATGTCGATGTTGTCATGACAAGTATACATGTACATTGAAAGATTGATGAAGAATTCTAACACGACCTCCGCAGTCTTTCATATACACAAAGAAGAGAGACAGCTGTATATTATTCTACGATAAAATACAGCTGTTCCATTAATTCCCCGCGTATATTTCATCCATTGGAAGCGCCGCGTTACATGACGTCACTTGGTAAATATATGTCATGAAGACAAACTCAACAGTAATTTTAATGAAATGTTAATTACAACAATCTTGCCATGCTCCCAATCTGTGTAGCACACCCCGATATAAACCCATCATATGCATCAGTACATATAACATTAATAAGCATCTTGAACAAGCTGAGAACGTTTGATGTCATACAGCGCAAGCTATATGACGTAAGAAATGACTTAATTGTTTGTCACGTGACTACTAGTGTATTGTAACGCAGAACTTTGCATACGGGGGGCGCCCATAGCAGCCTGATTATCTTGACCTCCGAGATAATATATAGTGCCCAAACTATAGCGTAAACAATGGGATTATTGTTGTGTTAGAATCGAAATAATTAACATGTACCTGTATTTTATCGGTGAATAAAGTACAGTTAGTCGTTCGGATGCGAGTAATTAAATCACTCGTGCTAATGCACTCCTTTTATTCACCGATAAAACACAGGTACATATTTATTATTTCTTAAATAAAAAGAATTGAGAAAGTTATAGCCAACGTTAAGTGTTCGTGTAGAAAAAAAAAGAAAAGAGTATTTAATCATATAATGACATTCAGTGTGACCTTGACCTTTATATTTAGTATAGTCATGTCGGTTGTCATCATGAATTTATATCGAGTCTGATGAAGAAATATCAAGAAATGAGAAAGTTATAACCAACGTAAAGTTTCTGTGAAGAAAATGAGTATTTAATCCATACAATGACCTTCAGTGTGACCTTGACCTTGACCTTTATATGTTAGTATGGTCATGTCGATATTGTCATGATGAGTATATATTGAAAGATTGAAGAAAATAAAAATAATTGAGAAAGTTTTCGTGAAGAAAAAAATAGTTAACTCATAAAATTACCTTCAGTGTGACCTTGACCTTTATATTTTAGCATGGTCATGTTGATGTTGTCATGATATATATTGTCTGATCAATGAGAAATTTATAGACACGTTAAGTTTTCGTGAAGAAAAAAATGTGTACGTAACCCATATAATGACCTTTAGTGTGACCTTGACCTTTATATTTTAGTATGGTCATGTCGATGTCATGATGAGAATATATTGAAAGTTTGATGCGGTTGGTGGGGGGTAACATACTAACATAAAAATGCTGCCCTCCAGCGACGTCACTCCAGGGTGTGACATTACAACTGCGTATGACGGCGCGAAATGTTAAATAGCTTTCTATGGGAATTTAACATGGGGTGATTGACACGAGGTATAATAATAAAATTTAAGCCGTTCCACTTTCCTGGTGGGACAATGGCAGGAGTATCTATTCCTTCATGAGGAAAGAGTGGGTTAAATAAATGACCATGACAAACTGGCCTGACCAAGTTTTTGTGAAGAAAAAAAGGAATAATTCATATAATGACCTTCAGTGTGACCTTGACTTTTATATTTTAGTATGGCCATGTCGATGTTGTCATGATGAGTATATATTGAAAGTTGTGACCTTGACCTTTATATTTTAGTAAGGTCATGTCAATGTCATGATGAGCATATACTGAAAGTTGGATGAAGAAACATGAAGAAATGATAAAGTTACAGCCAAGTTTTCGTGACGGACTGACGTACGCAATAAAAACCTTATGAACTTAAAGAAAAATATCCCCAAGATATCAAAAGAATGATATAGAATTTCTAGTTAAAGGTTTAGACAGGGGCATTTTTTGTTGGTAGGTAGGGAAACAGCAAACCAAAACTTGTTTATGATGAGTGAAATATTCAATATACCATAGCCTTTAGTTCCTGTGATTTCTTCCATATGCTGACTAAAGACTTGTAGGTGCTATCTCGGGATATAAATGATCCAAAGGCAAACTGGATAAAAATGATAAAGCATAACATTATATTATAGACACATCAAACACACAGAAGATGAAATCATTATAAAGAAGACACAGTTTTAAAGTTATTCTAGAAAGCAGTATACACTGGAAAACATTGCTTACCATTTTTGTCTATGGATTTTTTTTTTCTAAGATATTTTCTTTTTATACCAGTATGTATATAAACATGTATATATGTTTTAAAAAGTAAACGACAAGGCAATAAAACAGTTTTGTTAACGGGAAACATGCCCCAAATAAACCAGGGTCTTTACTTCTTGTTTACTTTTTATTTTTATTTTTATTTTATACACATAACAAGAGCTAAATATAAAAGGGGCCATACTTTTGTTATAATAAAAACATGGGCTATACAAGATGCCAAATACATGTGTGAAGTTTCAATCCATTATGTAAAGTAATTCTGGAGATGTAAGCTTACATACAAACTTAAAGAGGCCATAATTTTGTTAAATAAAGCAAGAGTTATAGAACCTGACTCTGGCGTGTTGTCTAACGATGCTGAATGCATGTGTGAAGTTTTAATCCATTATGTAAAGTACTTTGCAAGATACAAATTTACATACAAACTTTAACCAAATTTCATAAGTACAAAAGGGGCCAGCCATAATTTGGTTTAAATAGATGCAAGAGTTATAGAACCTGGCTCTGTGGTGTTGTGTTATGATGCCCAATGCATGTGTGAAGTTTTAATCTATTATGTTAAGTTCTTTGCGAGATACAAGCTAGCGTACAAACTTTAACCAAGTTTTCTAAGTATGTAAGGGGCCATAATTCTGTGGCACCTTGACCTTGAACGGACGTGGCTGGAAATAGCGCACTGCACGTCGTCTCGATATGGTAAACATTTTTGCCAAGTTATTCCAAAATACCTCAAGCGGTTCAAGAGATATGGACACACGACTTGTGGCGGACGGACAGACGGACATCCAAGCTAAAACAATATATCTCCCATACAGGGGAGAGACATAACAACCCAAGATAGCCTAGGGATGCTCTTCTGGTTAAAATGGCCCTTGAACAAAGTAATGATTGGGAGGATGTGAAGTATGCATTCTGTCAGAGGCATATTATAAGAATCTTTCAGGGGTATCCGGTGAAGAGGTATGACTGTTTTTATCAGAACCGAGGCTCTGCCGAGGTTCTGATTAAAACAATTATACCGAGCGTTGGAATTTCTCTATCTGAATCTGATACCCATTTTTCTTGCATATCATTTACATTCTGCGCGTTGACGTCGCCAACTTCTAACGTGTATTCACGGGTCCATCAAATAGCCGAGATTGAATATGCTTGAAATGAATAATGAGTTGGTAACTCTTAATTCGATGCTCCAGTTTTGGGGTTTGGCCTGGCTGATTAAAGCCGTTTATATTGTGTCAATAGAATTGTCAATATTGTCTCAAAATATATAAGTTATATATATATACCTCGTTATTCGTCAGTAGTTTACGTAACGGTGTACATCTGTTGTAAAATTTGCGTGTTAATGGCGGGATAGCCGTGTTAAAAGTAGCCGTTCAGATAACCAACGTAGGAGGGTAAATCACCTGCCTTCCAGCTATTAAGGGAAGCGCCGAGATAGCATATTTGCAAGAATGTGTCAATTTATTATTTGACAATAATTGTATATATACCTTTTCTTTCTGTGTGCGCAGACCTATTGTGTTTGGAAATGTGATGGCCGTCATTATGTGACTGAATGTATACTTACTTTCTCCTTCTTTGTCTGCAGACCTATAGCGTTAGGAAATATGATGGCCGTCTTCTCTCTGGTTATGCTGATCACGCTGCTCATAGGAATCTCCAACTGTAGGCATAAACAGATATAGGAACTAGACAGGGAACCATGAGGTCAATGTGGTAGTACCAGGTACAGGAGCTAATCCGGGAACCATCATGAGGTCAACCTGGTAGTACCAGATACAGGAGCTAGTCTGGAAACCACCATCAGGACAATTTACAGGAGTTAGTCTGGGAACCATCATCAGGTCAATTTGGTAGTACCAGATACAAGAGCTAGTCTGGGAACCATCATCAGGTCAATTTGGTAGTACCAGATACAGCAGCCAGTCTGGAAACCATCATCAGTCAATTTGATAATACCAGATACAGGAGCTAGACCGGGAACCATCATCAGGTCAATTTGATAATACCAGATACAGGAGCTAGACCGGGAACCATGAGGTCAAACTGGTAGTAGAAAGTGGTTCTAAGCAGAAAACTGAGTTACGTGTTACTGAGTGATAAAATAGTTACAGCTGGTATGTATTGAATGTTTATTTGTAGTTCTGAAACAATTATTTCATTTCTAGCAAAAAAGGTTTTAGAATCATAGGTAAGACAGTGCACTACTTTCTATGAAGCATGACCTGGTGTGAACTTCGGTGATTTGGTGTGCCATATTGACCCAAAATTCAACAAGAGTTGCACGCAACATGATGTCTTGCCTAAAGTGACGTGTCAAACATGCATGTTTCAAGTGAGCTTCATCTTGACAAAATCGAGGGTTTATAGTAATTATTAACGAGGTCAAGCTCTGTTGTCAGCATTCAGTAGGGTAGCATTCTTATTTTTCCATCAATGGAGTTAAATGCAAATATTGTTGGATGGACATGCATTACCATTCCTTAGACTGGATTTTTAATAAATTTGCAATCCTACCCAAAAACAGTCTACATGTGTATGGTAATTAATTGAATGTTAAAATAACATGCCTTACATTTTAAATGTTGATGCATCTATTAATGTGGCATGCAATACAATTCCTGGATTAAAACAACTCAAAAGTTCATCATTTATAAGGCCATCCTTAAAAAAATATTTGTTTGCTGTGCTCCGACCCAGAATCTTTTAAGTGGGTAGGTAGGTAGGTCTTTTTTTCTTTTTTCTTTTCTTTTTTTTTTGCTGTGGTCCTGGTTAAGCATTTTTACAAATCATAATTTCCTATCTCAATGTATGATAATACAGTCTGTGGATAACCTCATTAATATTTCTTTACAAATATTTTTTTAGTAAAAAAAAAAAATGTTTTTAATTTTTAAAAAAAAAAAAAAAAAAAAAAAGAAAAGGCTAAAAAAAAAACAACGGTCGCTGCCTTTTTAGACGGTCGGTCGGAGCACAGCAAACAAACACTTTTTTAAGGATGCCCTAAAGGTCCTGCATTATTATCAGGATTCAAACATTTAAAACTGAATGTGACAACATCATTACCGTAATTGATTAGGCAAAGTCTATAATGAACATTATGCAAAGTGCATACTCTATGGACTTAAAGATTTGTTGTAAATTATAATTTTTGTTACGGTGTATTATAGGAAACTGTTAATATTCCATCTATATTTATGAACTACTTCACCCTTAAATAGTTTATGTTTTAAACAAATTAGGCCCCAAAGCCTGATGTACTCAAGTTCTTCCCTTTAATACCTGATGCAGAAATTTGCCAAATTGTATTGTTTCAGGAACTGGCATGTTGTATCCTGTTTTATCAAGAAATGTCAGCTCATATTAAAATTAATGTAATTCTTTGCTGGTTTTAGAACATGGCAGTATGTTACAATGATATAAATGGCAAATTGTATACATTCATTCATTCATTATCTTAAAGGGACATATGGCAATCTTGAAGTGTTTATCAAGTATTGCTATTATTGTTTCAATTTATATATCCAGTATCATATTCACTTTAAACCTACTTGCATATAAATAAATTTAGTTTTCGATGTTGCTCACTGATTTTACCATAAGTTGAACATATATTATTGGTGCATTATTATAACAGTTAATTATATGTAAATTAGTTTACTTCATATTTATTTTAGTGTAATTAATATTAATGAATGAACAAATGCAAGTTATGCAGAAAAACGTTGCCATGTGCCATTCAGATTGTCATGTGTACCTTTAAGAGATTTTATAATACAGATTCCAGATTCCAGATTACTGGAGTATCAATTTACCCAGCTGCAGTAATGTGGTTGCTGTATTAATTGCTTCAATTATCACTTATCAGGGAAAATGTCAATGCATATCATAATTAATGTTATTTTCTGTACTGCTATGGAAGAGGGCATTTTTTACTCAATTGTTATTAATTATTAATCTTCAATAAATAGTCATTCTTTATTCTTCTATGTACATGTGAGCATATGTGAGCATGTATGAAATTTGGAGACAGTCCATGTATTTAAGAGACCACTGACCTTTTAATTTAACGCCCTTTAACACATTTTTTTTGGTGACGGTACATGTATTTAAGTGACCTTGACTCCGACCCATGGTCAGTTGCAGAGTTGGAAGTTATTGGCATTAAGACGGACAATGACAAGGATGTTATATATGAAATTTGAACACTCTGCTCCAAAGAACAAAAAAGTTATAATAATTTAACGCACTTTAACACACTTGTATTTAAGAGACAACTGACCTTGGAGGGTGATACGTACTGTCAATAACCTGTGATCTGTGATGTTATATATGAAATTTGAACACTCTACTCCAAAGGACTACAAAGTTATAAGAACTTTAACGCAAAATTTAACCAAAACCTTAACAAAAATCTTAACCAAACAAACCCCTTACAAAAATCTTAACAAAAATCTTTACAAAAATCTTAACAAAAATCTTAATGCTAACATATTGCATTGCAACTTTCTTGTCCTTGGGAGTAGAATGTTCAAATCTTATATTAACCTCCTGGTCATCGTCTTTCCTAATGCCAATAACTTCCAGCCCTCCAACTGACCCTGGGTCGGAGTCAAGGTCACTTAAATACATGTACCGTCAATATTTGCGTTAAAATTTGGTGACGGTACATGTATTTAAGTGACCTTGACTCCGACCCAGGGTCAGTTGGACGGGTGGAAGTTATTGGCATTAAGACGGACAATGGCCAGGAGGTTATATATGAAATTTCAAAAAGGCTAGACAAAAACGAATGGCAGTTACTTTCGGTTTGGTTCAAATTGTGGACAAATAAGCAGGTCACCCCATGATTTGCATATCATTTTTGCACTAGCTGGAAAGTTCATTATTATGTACCTCGCATATCCAGCAATCTCTATATGGTACATATTCAGATATTTCTACAGGAACCTATGTAAAAATAATAGATGATGAGGATGATTAATTGACATCTACAGACCTTCAAAACATACATATTAGAAGGAAGGCAGCTGACGGTAGTCATCAGCTGCCTTCCTTCTAATAATGGCTAAATAATGATTAAATGGTTATAAGCTTCTACACTTTATATGGTGGGTTAAAATAACCTAAACAAGAGCCTTTAAACAATCAACGCAGGTTTATGTACAATAAGACTTTAGACTTTCTCGAGAATTTTTACTTGGAAACTGTGTATGGAAAGTGACATCTACTTACCAGTCTTCCCCTGCCTCTGATCCTGGAGTAAAAACAGAACCAGTTCTGGGACACGTACAGATTCCCCTGCAGCAAAATGTCACCAATGTATGCACATGAGAAATCTGAAATAAAACAGATTTTGTGACACATATAGATTTGCTTCGTAGTTTTAGGTCAGAGTGAAAATAAATACAGTGTCAAATGTTGTTACCTCTAATACAGCAGGAAACCTTAATCAATATGACTGCTTGAGGCATGTGGTCAAAGTTTGCTTGTTCTGGTTATAAATTATACTCTGTGGTAGCTAGCTCCTGGCGGCTGATTGTCTGCTGTCACTTTAGACTGAAGCCAGTTAGGCTTGTTTTGGCCAGTGCTAGTCGTTTGGGTTATAAGTAGCCGGTTGTAGTAACTGGCTGGGCTGTTGTTAGCCTATTTTGACCAGTTTAAAACCTCTGAAGACTCCGTAATCATTAAACAACACCAGTCAGGTGAATGAATGAATGTCAGACGATGACTAAAACAACTCAAGCGCATTAATCCAAACATGGCTTACATTGTCAGATGAATACTATTATTATACACATATCAATAATATATACCTACTACCTTCATTTACCTACATTGGAATACAAAACCCTGTATAAATTCTAGAGGTTTTCTGAATAAGTACCACTATACTACTAAAAATATATTTCTGTATCACTATACTACATGCATGGTAGGATGATGACAATGTCATGTGACGTTGTCGCCTTCCTGTGTGAACAAACTTGTCTACAATACGGTGCTATATTATTTTACGAATTTTCGTATGAAGGCATATGATAAAAGGATCATTACTGGAGTATGTGTTCTGGAAGTTGCCTCACCCCTTGTGGATATACCATATCTCCAGGATCACACTAAATGCTTTAACTGGAGATTACCAGTAAAGCCTCTTGCTAGATCCTGTAGATACGTCCACTGGAGGTGATACAATCTTCCACATCATGTTACTCTAGTAATAATCCTATTGCACATTTAAGTCTGTATTGAACTATCTTAAAGGGAATGTAGCGACACAGCCAAACCATCTGTATTATTAAGAGTTCTGAAATACTTGAATAAGGGTGAAAGAATTATCAAAATCGGATAATAAACAAAGAAGATATGATCATTTGAAGTTTCTGTTGAAACGGATATGGAAGCGGCCATTTTGAGAGCTATGACATCACGGTTCTAAATCACCATATATGGAATATTTATAAATATGAAAAATTACTGATTTATAGGGAAAAAATGACAACAACTGCATGAAAAATATGTAATACTTAATGGCAGTAATGCTTTATATGACCAGTAAAAAAAATCATTCATTTGCAGTGATTGTCTTCGTTTTAAATGATATTTATCAATATTCCATATATGGTAATATGGAACTATGACGTCATAGTTCTAAAAATGGCGGCTCCCATATTCGTTTTAGAACAACCTTTAAATGGTCATATCTTTTTTATTTATCATCCGATTTTGATAATTCTTTCACCTTTTTTCCAAGTTTTTCTGAACTCTCAATAACACGGCTTGTTTGGCTGTGGCGCTACATTCCCTTTAAACATTAATTAATATGCAGTTGTACCAAAACTTAACTACCACAATTTGAGGGTTAACACTGTTGTAACTAAATATAAATTAAGAAGAAGATACAACAATGTTGCATTTTGCTCGAATAATCTCATGGATCTATTTAATGATTCCCTTCTCAAACAACAACATAACAAGCACATAAGGTTGGAGCAAAGTTTATAAGACAAACATTTTATGGAAAAACTATACCATAGTATGCCATGGTATAATTTTCAGTTATTGTGAAATATCCATACTTTACCGAGTATAGACTCTGCATAGCAGCCATAGGTTAATTAATTTTATTCACTCTCACAAGCACTCCTTACACATAGATACTGTAACTATAGAAGAAAGTAACATGATCTGAAGATTGTATTACCTGTTGTATCACCTGGAGGGGACATATCTACTGGATCTAGCAAGAGGCTTTACTGGTAATCTCGATTTTTAGTATCACATGGCCTACTTAACATTTCACTGGGAAAGCAAATGTCTTGGTTCGGGGCAAATGTTCAAAGATCTTTAAACATAATCAAAGCCATATTATTATTACCTCAATCCCAAATGTTGTAACAAACAAACTGACTTTAAAGTGTGAAAGCACAATTTAAGTTTTCAATCAATAATTGATTTGGCAGTATGTTCAATTCACAACCATATACCAAAAAACACCTTCACAGTTAAGAAGGTATTTAAAGCACATAAAAGATTAATGTATTGAAGTAGCCAGTGGTGTTGGGGTTTAGATTTGAGCTTACAATAAATTAAGTATTGTCATTTATTCAGGACCAACAAATACTTTGAGGCAATAGGATTCTGCATAGTCATGTTCACGAGTGGAAGCCAGAACCGCCAGGACGTCCTTTATTTCCTGAAAATGATTTTCCCTTTCCCTACTTTTTAAAGGGACTGGCGGTAATCTAGAAGATTAACGGGTGTAAATCCAAACGCGATTAAAACCATCATAATGTGTTTCAGTGTTGATCATATGCACTAAATTTGATTCCATTATTGTTAATAAAATAGTTTATAGTATAATCTGACTCGGCTAGTTTTCCGTACATAAATCATTATCAATTCATATGATGATTTAGAAGGACTGGAGGCTATCAAGAAGAGAGATCGGTGTCAATTCAAACACAAATGAAAACCTTTACAATGTGATTTTGTTTTATAGGAATGTGGATATGTAGTATATTAAGGGCATATTACCTTACAGTTTATTATTATTCATAAAATGTTTGGTCTGTAAGGCAAGATAACACTGCTGCATATTTTTTTTAATCATAAATATCAATTTAAACTGGGATTACATTGTTAATAGTTATTCATATAATTCATATTCAAAACAAGAATTAACTAGAACTGTCCCCGGAGGCGTACAAATATTCCCGGCTGGCAACTTGTTGGGGAGTGGGTAAATATACAAGACTTTTTCTTATAAGATATATAGACATACTTTATAGAGAAAAAGCCCAGACAAGAATTTTCTATTTCACTACCATGTACGAAATGCATTAAAATACAAAGGGCCACAAATGAGTGGAAAATTATCGAATCATGGAACGTCACGACAATATGCGCATCTCCACTTGATATTGATGCTTAGTAGCAAGTTTCACGAAATAGCCCAAACAGGAATTTTCTATTTACTACCAAGTATGAAATGCATTAAAAATACAAAGGGCCATAACTCAGTGAAAAATTATTGAACCAGAACGTCATGATAGTATGTATATCTCCACTTGATATTGATACTTCTGGCAAATTTCAATAAATTCTAACAAGGATCGAGTTTTACAGAAATAGCCCCGACAAGAATTTTGTATTATATATATATATTAGAAATACAAAGGGCCATAACTCAGTGGAAACGTATCAAACCGGAACGTCAGGAAAATATTTGTATATTCACTTGATATTGATGTTTCGTAGAAAGTTTCACGAAATTATAACATGGGGTTTTAGAGAAATAGCGCGGACAAGAATTTTGTATTATATATATATATATATTAGAAATACAAAGGGCCAATAACTCAGTGGAAACGTATCGAACCGGAACGTCAGGAAAATATTCGTATATTCACTTGATATTGATGCTTCGTAGAAAGTTTCACGAAATTATAACATGGGGTTTTAGAGAAATAGCGCGGACAAGAAATACAAAGGGCCATAACTCAGTGGAAACGTATCGATTCGGAATTTCAGGAAAATATTCGTATATTCACTTTATATTGATGCTTCGTAGAAAGTTTCACGAAATTATAACATGGGGTTTTAGAGCGGACAAGAATTTTCTATTTTACTACCAAGTATGAAATACATTAACAAGAGGTCAATGACCTTGAAGCTCTACTGATAGATTTTTGATAGCTAGGTCAGCATTCCTGTGAAGTTTCATGAAAATCCATCAAGTAGTTTCATAGGAGTAGTCGCTACAAGTTTTCATTATATAACTCTATGTAAACAAAGATGGCCACTGGCGGCCAAGTTTAATGTCAGACCAAAATAATTTTCGACAAGGACCAACATCAAGTCATCCTGATCATTTTAGAAAAAGTCCCATATCAATATCACTTAGAGTTTCAAGAAGTAGTCGCTACAAACTTGTTTTTTAAAAATCTATTTTTAGATTTGGTGGCCATCTTGGATTTCACATCAACATGAATTTTTGCTAGGATCAACTAGACTTCATGGGCAACATTTCTTTAAAAATTCATGAAAATCCATTCAGTAGTTTCAGAGGAGTAGTCGCTACAAAAAAAAGTTTACGGACAGACAGACGGACGGACGGACGGACAGACGCCGCACCACGGCATAAGCTCTGCTGATCTTTGATCAGTAGAGCTAAAAATACAAAGGGCCTTTACTCAGTGAAAAAATACTAAACCGGTATGTCATGACAGTATGCACATCTCCACTTGATACTGATACTTCCTAGCAAGTTTCGCTAAATTTTAACAGTGGGTTTTAGAGAAATAGCCAGACAAGAATTTTGTATTAAATACAAATAGCCGTAACTCAGTGTAAAATATCGACCCGGAGCGTCATGATAGTATGCGCATGTCCACTCGATATTGATATTTCCTAGCAAGTTTCGCGAAAAATTCTACGGGCAGACGGACGGACGGACGGACTGAAGGATGGACAAGGTGATTCCAGTATACCCCATCCCGACTTTGCGGGTGATATAATGAAGGCCCTATCGCATTAAAGAGACAAAATATAGCGATTTTTTCGAACTTGTCCGAGCTTCCATTCATATCAACAATTTGGTAAAGTTTGAAAAAGAGGGGATGAAAAATGAAGGTCCTATCGTGTTAACGAGGCCAAATTATAGCAATTTCAGAAAATCAAGGGCCATAACTCCGGTTTAAAATGGTCCAATCTGGCTGGTTTTCGAACTCGTCCGATTTTTAATTGATATCAACAATCTGGTAAAGTTTGAAAAGGATCGGATGAAAAATGAAGGCAAAATATAGTAATTTTAACTAAATCAAGGGCTGGCTGGTTTTCGAACTCGTCCAAGCTTTCAATGATAATAAACAATCTGGTAAAGTTTGGAAAATATCAAATAAAAAATAAAGGCCCTATTGTGTTAACGATGCAAAAGTTAACGTGCTTCCAATTGGTAGCAGATGGCCTTTTTAGTCGCCATTTGATGCCAAGCCTTTTTAGTCGCCATTTGATGCCAAGGGGCCATTTCCATTTCCATGGCCCCTTAAACAAGACAAATAACTTTTTTTTGTCTTTGTCCAGTAGAGCTTAAATGTTTAATATTAATATTTATATTATTTTAAAACTGACAAAAAGTAACAGCTTCTCAACAGTTCACCTGAATTACAAAACTAAAGGCCAGAAAAATCAATTCGGGATCGTCTCCGGCTACTATTTCAGGTTAGTGGGCGCATAATCATTATTGATCTAATACATAATTTAGCAGAAATAAATATAATTGCATCTGCCAACTCACAATCAATGGGGTATTCATGCTCGGGTACAGACTTGAACAACTTGTGGAACTTCTCTGTCCTCGATTTGCTCAGCACTGGTGAAGATTCCTGTAGGAAGAAACAAATAAACAAATAAACTTTGGAAAACCAATATTTTGAATGCATTTCTATTACCTCTAACTATATTACAATCCCAACACATTACTGTACTGGTTCTTGAATACCACAAAATATGGTTGTCTTCGTCTTAGGCAGTGTGCTAGATAGAAATCAATTGCATTAACTATGATGTCGAAAATGCCAAACAGTTCCATGACATTACATTCTAAATAATAAATGATGTTGAATTATTGCGACAACCATATACAAATGTCGATGGGTATGCAAGAAAGATAATAAATCAATTATTTAATAAAAGTGACTTTTGATTTTTGTATGTTAATATAAATTCTGCAATAAATAATTCAATATATACCTAAAAAAAATTAATGAAAGTTTTCCGGTAAAATATATCTATAGCAAAAAACGTGCTCTTTCCCCCCTCCCCCACACCCCCGCCCCACCCAACCCCCCCCCCCCCACCCAATTTCAAAGGAAAATGCACTTAATTCCCCCCAAATCAAAGCAATAAGAAAAAGACACACAGGAAGATAGATCGATTGATTGAATTGGATTTTATAGTCGCACCAACAGCTAAGGTCATACGGCGACTTCCCAGCTTCCATTGGTGGAGGAAGACCCCAGGTTCCCCTTCGGGCAATTTTCGGGCACCTGGGTAGAACCACCGACGTTCCGCAAGCCAGCTGGATAGCTTCCTCACATAAAGATTCCTAGGCCCCTGAGGGATCGAACCTACAGCGGTGAGGGGCAAGTGATTTCAAGTCAGAGACGTTAACCACTCGGCCACGGACGCCCCAATGCTTGAATACAGGAAGATAGAGTGTGTAAGCCAAAACACCATAATGTACTATTGCCATAAGGCCATAGTTTAAGTACTACGTATTATGTAACTTATTATAAACTACAAGGTCAAAGTTGTGGATTTAATACAAAAAAAAAAAAGTTGTTAGGTCCCGCATGAGCACAACAGAGTGTAAAACATTTATAGTTCATGATATATATATACATGTAGTTAATGGCAATATCTTTTCAAATGAGACAAAAAGCTACCATTTCGAAGGAATGCATACTAAAATGGTTAAGGTTACATTGTAATATTTAACTCCAACTAGACCCATATATTTCCAAAAAAGGGTGAACATTAACACAGATGAAAATCTTAACTTTTACTTTTGCTGACAAAACTCTGCTCTTTATTTAAAGAAAGGCTTTAAGATGGTATAGCCTAAAGTAAGCCTATTTAATAATATATATGAGTATATATCATGAATCATAACTAATCTCATGACACTAGTAATTGATCTGTTTAACATGTTTAATAATCAATCTTACAGGCCATTGATATCCGCAGGGCCATCCTTAAAAATTGTTGGTTTGCAGTGCTCCGACCCAGAATTTTTGTGTTTTTTTTGACTGAAAGACCAAGATGCTGACAGTTGAACATTTCTAAAATGGACTAAATGAATAAAAAATTGCCCATCTAAGAGAACATATTCTACTTCAGAAAACTTAGCAAGTCTTCTGTTCCCCATGCGTACATGTATATTATTATATATTTTTTATTTTAATTTGGTACATAATTATAATATATACAAAAAAACATACCAAAACTCATTCTACAAATTGTTAACCTTGACATATATGTTTTGTTTATATGTATCAGAAAATATGTATTAAGATATCTGAATAAATGGGTTATCAGAAGATAACAGAAAAAATAAAAATAATAAAAAATTAAAAAAAATAAAAAAATTAAAAAAAAAAGAGAAAAAAAAGAAGAAAAAACACCAAAAAAAATGGTGGAGTCGCGGCCATTTGTATGAGTCGGTCGCGCACTGCTAATCAACATTTTTTTAAGGATGGCCTAGTCACCAACTTATTTCTCAATTAAATAGAACAAAGTGTAAACACAAATCCTTGTTAACTGATTATAACCAACAGCTTTAAATATAAGCAAAATGGCAGGAACAAATCAGATTCATTCCGTAGTGTTTACGTGAATATTTTTGAAGGATTTTAACATAATTTGGTTTTAAAAATGATGTCTCATATGGGGCTCGAACCCTGACCCGGAACCCTGAACTTCTACGTCAGAAGGTGAACAATGACGAAGTCATAACTAAGGTGGTTAGTAGCACCGCAATTTCGAATAAAATTGTGTGCAACAATTGTTTCCATTAGCAACAATTATTGATTGGTTCCTACAATATTGCATTTGTGTCCTCTTAAGTTATAATTGAAGAAAGAAATATGATTTAAACTGACAATTCATTTCCAAGGAAACAGAAATTATTTTGTTAATAAAACTAATTTATATACAGAACTGTAACACTTGTGTCGTCTGCCAGGTATTTATTTCAGAAAGGATAATCTAACTATAAAGTTTGAAGACAGGGGGTGCAGTGCAATCCTTCATGAATTATGGAGCAGACCTTTTTTAAGTGTTTAAGTTTATGAAAAAGGGGCATAAATCTGCATTGGATAATTGATCAGGAAGAACTGTATAACGTTTCATGACCAATAGGTCAACATTTTGCCAAGTTATGAGCTAGGTTAATAAGTTTTATGAAAAAGGGGCATAACTCTGCCAAAATGAAGGTCAGAGTTATTGGACATATATGTGTGAAGTTACATGAAAATAGGTCAAATACTTTTGAAGTTATGGCTAGTCATGAGCTTGGTTAGGCTACAAATTAAAGTTTTATGAAAGGGGACATAACTTTGTCAAAATGAAAGTCAGATGTTTCATGAACATATCAAATAATTTTCAAGTTATGGCCAAGGTTAGGTTGCAGGTTAAAGTGTGACAGACTACAACGGAAGACAACGGAAAAAGTGATTCCTAAGTGTCTGCCATGCTACGCAGGCGATACAAAAAATTCTTTTCCAAGGAAACACAAATTATATTGTTAATAAAACAATTTTATATACAGAATGAGAAGCAGACAACACAACATTTTTTATAAAATTCCCTGAACAGTTTTCCGTTATGCTCCAAAAAACAAGCATTTTGAATTTATTTTTTTGTTCAAGGGCACATATCATATTGATATAAGAAAACTCAATATATAATATATATCAACTTGCACCAAAACACCATAAGATTTATAAAACATGTGCAGTGTAGCAGCCTAGCAGGTGTCATGTAGATGCCTTGAATGGTTTGTTAGTCATGCTCAGGAAACAAATATTTCGACAAATTTACTACCGTATTTCATCTAATAGAAGTGCCCAAATGCCAAAGAAGCGCCCTTATAAAATGAAAAAAAATGAAAAAACATTTGATTTTGAATATGGTACAAAAGATTGAAAATGAAGAAGGCACTAAAGTAAAATAGTGACATGTGTAGCAAGTTCCATGAAGATGGAGTTACTATAGGTATGTTACAGTCTGTAAATCCGATGTATAGCTACCGTATTTACGAAATACGCCGAGGGGGCCCTCTTTTTGTTGTTGTTGTTGTTTTATACAAAAAGATGGATTATGTATTGAATTTTAAGGATCTTTTTTTTATTTCTTTTAAAAGTTGCGGGTCTTCTTTTATGGAAGATGGTCTCATTAGGTAAGTATTGTCTAAAAACAGCATCCAAAAAGAATATGTTTTTTGAATTGAATTGGGGTTTTAAGGCGCACCAACACATGAAAAGGTTATATGGCGCCTAAAAGCCATAAACATGCCAGGCTCATCTTCCATGTACATCGAGATAAAATATGGAAAATGGGCCTAGAACCTTCTCACCCTGAACTGCAGAGTTGCTGCAAATTCTATCGTAGAAACTCCATTTACGCTGGAGCCACGTTCTTGTTTTTCTGCCACTGCTCTTTTGATGCGAGCGAGATAGCACCTGAAACAATGCAGGGATCATGATGAAGACCTTAAATGAACATGAACAAAAAATGATAAAATGAACATGAATTTGGGGGGATTCTACCCCTCTGCCTACCCCTCCAAAGGGATCTGCAGTGGCCGTATTCTTTGCCCCGTGACCAAACGGGGCCCTTTTGTCATTTACCTTGATGTAGATATCTTATTTCCCATGAGTAATGTTTCATTGAATTATTTAAACTAGATTCTGATATTTATAAGATAAAAAAATACAATACAGAAAGTTGACAAGCTTAACCAATGTTTTCCAGGTATAAAAAGGGCAATATTTTTGTTAAAATAAAAACATGAGTTATAGAACCTGGCTCTATGTTGTTGTATATGTCTAATAATGCCAAGTTTTAATCCATTATGTGAAGTAGTTGCCCAGATACAAGCTTACATACGAAACTGTAACCAGGTGAAGTAGATGACTCAGAAGACGCAGACATCAAAGATGACGTAAGCTCTTTTTTTTTTCCCTCCAAAAATTGAGATAATCAACGTATTGTTTTATTTTTGGCCTTACATTCACAATACAAGCAGCAATTAGTTCACGTTATTAATCAAGAAAGCATTTCTAGTTTTGACGTATGACATTATGCTAGAACATGAGACATAGCCGTACAAATATGGATACAATGGTGGCTGGCACTGCCTGTGTACTTACCTTAAACTGAAAAATCAATGAGAGTTCTGATAAAGGATCGTTAAAGAGACAAGATAAACGGATTATTTCTGATGTGTCTTGAATCTTCTATCAGACAGCACTACCAAGGAGAGAATATTGAAACTAATATGACTCACTTTAAGAAGGGCTCTTCATTTATAGATTTTAATGGACTGGGAACATTCACAAGTCATTGAGTTACCAAAATTTTAATGTGTTGTACTGCAGGAGTACTTGACCGTAACATTGCACATTTTACAAACTGCAACACTGCCAGCTATTGTAGTGCCCTTTTTAAACTGTTTAAGCCCAAACTGATCCTAAACACCCGATTTTGGTATTTTGTTTTTGACATTTCTCAATGACTAGAATCGGTCATGCTCGTCTGAGTGCGTGGTACCCAGAACTATATATGTGCACATTACGATAATCGAACACCAGATATTATTGGAAGTAAATCTATTTTAACTATGATGGTACCCACTCCCCAATATTTGTATTTACGATTGTATTACAATCACTTGAACCATACAAAGTTAACAATAGATCATAGTCGTAGATTATGATTTACTTTCATTATCAAAACATGTGTAGAAAAAAACGGTAAGAACCGGTGTGCTAAAAAATATCACGGTACGTATTATTTTGAGGTCCGTATCGCAATACACCGATAAACCGATAATACCGCGCAACACTACCGGCTTTGCAGCATCTCTACCCTTTTTTTCATTTAGATCTCATACTGTGCTTGCAAACTCAAAAGGTAACGATTATAATTATGTGTTGTGTCCCTGAGCAAGACATTTTATCTGAATTTGCTTAGTTCTGGTTCTACCCAGGAAGACATCAAGAGTGGTTAAAATAAGTTAATAGAGCTTTTGTTACAATCAATGTAAAATAAATAAGTTTAAACTATCTGTTCAGTTCAGAACAAGAATAGATACTTTGTGACCATGCTGTGGTATGCCATAAAAATGTTCTGCGTCATACATTTTTGAAGAGGCCACACTCAAAACAAAAATTGTTATTCTGTTCATTCTACACTGAATGTGCAACCAAAAATACAAACTGCTCAGTGGACTTTGCCATACAAGCTTCCTGAATTATGTATGTTAGTGAGGAAAGGATGGCGGGTAACAGTACTGGTTCTAACCAATAAAAGTGGGTTGTCTGCCTCCGCCACCAAAAAATAAACCTTACATGTGTTGAAAATGATGTAAAATACCATACAAACAAACCAGCAAATCATGTAATAAAACCTATAATGTTACTCAGTTGGCAATGAACTGACTTCAGTGATTTAAGAACGTAGACACTGCCACTGATGGCATGAACATCAAAGGTACATCCCCTAGAAACATGGACAATTGATCCAACTGACATGATGACCATCAAGTAAGACCATGATGGTATTCCCTAAAGGTAAGTCTGATGCTGTGAGTAGGTAAACATTCAAAGGTACCAGAACCTATAAATAAAGGAGTGCCATTCTAATATTAAATTTATTAAACAAAATGGATAAAACTGCATCCAATAAGTTCAGTAAGTTCAGTAAAGTGAGACTCTATCACATACTCCAAAAATGGAAATCCATTACACACTGACCTGAACAGAAAAGGCCAAGATGTGTAATTTGGTCTTATTTATTGTTCATGTTTATTACACTCAGTTGTATTGAGATGTTTTGTCATGGTTTTATGATACTCTCACATGGCAAGTTATGTGATGGAATGATACCCACCAATTTCTGTAAACTTTGTACCAAAATGATTATTCCAATTGTGTATCATAACTTTTAAAAATGTATCAAGTGAAAGTGTTGTAATAATGATGCTAATCAGTTTGTACAAGCTGTAATGAGTGCCATGCTATAATATCATATAAATATGCTGAACTGTGTCAGATTAACCTTATAGAAAACCTTTCTTGAGTGAAAGGAGAATACCTCTTTCACACATTTTTTAGAGTGAAGTGATTGCAATACTAATCCTTCTGAAATATTGCTTAATTAAGAACTGATTCACAAATTCTCAGCTTTTATACAATTGACATGTCGCCAGTACTTAGATATCTCCGCCCTATTGTTGATGTTGGAGTATACTGACAATAGTTTATATAACATAGTTGCACGTGCTTTATACACGTGCTGTTGTTTGTCAGAGGTATCGTTCTGGTTTGATTGGTTGAAATGGATAAATGATTGACAACTGGCGACATGTTAATTTTAAACGCAGGTAGTGAATTGCAAATTCCATGTGAGCAGTAGCTTGCCCTACTTGAAAAATGAAGTTTACTCGAACTTGGGACATTTTTTCCCTTCAGAAAGTATCAAGTGAATGTAAAAATTACATTGTTTAATAAGGAGTTAAAACGAGTATTCACCTTTAGATTATATAATTGCCAATATCTGATTATCAAGTTACAAGGCATAGAAAAATATCTTGCAATAACTTGGATTCACATGCTTTTTTCTAAGTGTTCCACGGAGCCGAAAAACGGAACCATTCCCAAATGCAAAATAGTGTCTTTTTTTACATGTAATGTACTGATATATCCCTTATATTACATACTAATCAATATAATAATCCCAATTTGGTCATTTTTATGAAGGGGCGTCCGTGGCCGAGTGGTTAACGTCTCTGACTTGAAATCACTTGCCCCTAACCACTGTAGGTTCGATCCCTCAGGGGCCTAGGAATCTTTATGTGAGGAAGCTATCCAGCTGGCTTGCGGAATGTCGGTGGTTCGAACCAGGTGCCCGCCCGTGCACGAAAATTGCCCGGAGGGGCACCTGGGGTCTTCCTCCACCAATGGAAGGTGGAAAGTCGCCATATTACCTTAGCTGCTGGTGCGACTATAAAATCCAATTCAATCAATCATTTTTATGACAGAAATTACCCAAATTTACAAGGGTCCTTTTTCCTAAAATACCTGGAAAAAACCCTGATTCAGTTTTGTATGTACTACTATTACAATACTGATTGCCCTGAAAAGTCTGTTATTTTTTTAGCATTTTTTACGACATGGCCATACATAAATTTTAGGTCTGAATCCAAATTTTTATGGCTGGACTTAATTTATATGTTAATTTTTTAAGCTGTATAGACTTAAATCATAAGCAACTACAAATGCAAGTTGGGTATTAATATTAATAACCACCACAATTATTCACAAACAGCATTTAAGGCTATTCAACCTTAGCAAAGTGTAGTTGTTGCATTGACTTTTTTCAGTGCACAAACTCCGTAAGTGCTGCACTTACGAAGTTGTTGCGTTGAACTTTTCAGCGCACAAAGTCACTATTATTTAATTATTATCATTCACTCATTTAAAAATAGTTTTAATTGAAATATAATAAGGGAGGTACCATAGTAAATGTATATATATATTACACTTAAATATAAGGATGTACCATTGTTAAGAAAAAACAACAGTTTTTTGTCTCTCCTGAACTATTTACCAAAGTGCGTCTTATGGAGTTATTGTGTTGATGGGACGATATAATGACTTTAAGCTTTAAGGAAACCATTGATTATTGTGAGATTCCCCAATATTTGCATGCTTAACTATGTCAAACATTCGCGAATATCCCACCGATTATCGAGAATACTCCATCCATTATCGGGAATACCACACTGATTATCAGGAATATCTCACTGATTACTGAAAATATCCCACCGATTATTGGAAACATCTCACTGATTGTCAGGAATGGGATTTTTTTTACCATAAATTCAAATACTGATCGAGCAGTCTCATTAGTTTTTATCATGAATAAACAATTTTAATTACTAATGGATACTTGCTATCTTTAAATAACAGATGTTGATATTACAATTTGTTAAATTACTAGGTAATTTTGATTTAAAATATGGACGCTTTAAGGGTGCCCTCTGGTGAATATCAAAACAGATAGAATTTTTTATTTCCCTGTTTTTTATGAAGACTAACATATTACTAGTTAGTTTCTGGAAAAATAATGATGGGTCGGTGATTTAACTTTTTCGCAAAATTAATCTTTAGTAATACACTCTCACAGTGCGGTTTTAAATTCTGAATCAGCTGCAAATTGTGTATGGCAACTTACATGTGTGTAGTGTGGTTTGCAGTACAGGTATCGATTTTCCGTCTTTTTTAATGTAATAGATCATACTTTAGGACGAAAAATTAAGGGTTGGGGTATTTTTATCACCATCTGAAAAATTAGTACATCCCTTATCATTACCCCACCCAGTTTACTATAAATTGCATTTTTAAATTTGTGATCCATAAATTTTTCATGATAAAGGAACAGATAACTTTTTGAGATATTTTGTCTACAATATATACAAGACCTGAGTATCAAAATGAAAAAATAAAAATTGGGGGTCGGTGTGCATATAAGAAAGATATTCAATAAAAACTGAGAAAAAAATGTGCTTTTTTAGATTTCGACGAGCTCTGACATATAACGGCATATGTCTGTAACAAATAATAGGAAAATACTTTTTATTCCTGTCTATGTATATGCTAACACATGTCTTTGTAATAAAGTTTAAATTAAGTGAATATCTTAAATGGTTTTTGAGAAATACCATCTTTTGTACCCCTACCCCCCATTTTGGCTTATGTTAAAAATTGTCAATTTTGGGCACAACATGTGAGGTCAAAAAAAAAATCTAATTTTTTTTTATTTTTTTTGCACTAAAATATCCCTATTGGGCATAAGTTTGTTACTGTATAATAATTTTTGCCAGTTTTATTATAATTTTTGAAATATAACAAATGTAAATTTCCGGAAGTGCAAAAATCCAAAACCTCAGCAGAGGGCACCCTTAAAGGGACATGCGACAATCTTCACTGCAGTGTCCCATTAGTTTTTTTCACAGCTCTTGCATATTTGTAAATCATTATTATATAATTATTTTATTTATTTTAAACCAAATTGTTTTTGCATGTAAGTAATTGTTGATAATATTGCGCAAATAATATAATTAAACCTATGGTAGAATAATGAAAAAGAAAATTTGAAATCCTAATTTTAGTACCTTTTATTAAGTTATATGCAAGCAGATTTAAAGTTGAAAATGACACTGGATTAAGAAATCAAGGTGCTGATCATTTGATACATGCTTCAAGATTGCTGTGTGTCAAACAAAATTGTCAACTTTTACTTATTAACCCCTAACTGTTAAGTAAACTATATTTATGTCAACAGCATAATGTTTGTTTGTTTGTATGATGTTTTACGTCATTTTCAACACATGTAAGGTTATATACGACGCTCTGGTGGAGGCAGACCCCCCACTTTTCCTAGGTAGAACCAGTACTGCACACCTCCCGCCATCCATAAGAATCGACACTTCCTGTCAACATCATAAATATATATATTTTAGAAAATAATATATAGGGTGAAACTATAGACTTCTGTGTGTCCGTTTAAGACTCATGTTGTAGGTCCCTTTAAGTCATTATTGTTGGTTGGCTGGTTGAATATAGGCTTCATGAAGGTCGATATTTTGTGGTTGAGGCAGACCACCCACTCTTTCCTGGGTAGAACCAGTACCTCGCAGATCCGTAATAATCGACACTTTCTTCCAATGAGATTTGACTCCACAGCAGTCATGATTGCACAATGTGTTTCTTCAAATTATGACAATAACAGTTAATTCTACTGTTAAAACAAAGCAATAAATTTTCCCTAAATATCTATAACATAATTTTTATAATACTGCTTTAGTGTTCTTAGCTATGATTCTCACAACTAGTTCAGTGGGTTTTATATTCTGCTATGATGCAGCCTAATAATAATTAGAGAATATAGGTAGGTATGCGTCACGACTCCATCACGCAATGCCTGCATTAACAACTGCCATGTTTCAATTGATAAACCTTAATTACCAAACGTCCATGCATAAAACTCATCAAAGACAAGAATATCATGCACCACTATGTCATTTTTTTGGAATGACTGTATATCTTCAGGCGTTTTTCTTAAATCAATGTTTTCCTCTCGAAATGTCTCGCTCTCGTCTGAAATCTCGTTCTGTATTTGGAAACTTAGTAGTTTTATGCCTGGACTTGTGGTATTTAAGATTTAGTCAATTGCAATATGGTGGTTGTTTATGCAGGCATTGCTTGATGTCTTCAGAAACCTCGCGGGGCGTGGCCATGTGAGAGTCTCTGACTTGAGATCACTTGCCCTCACCGCTGTAGGTTCGATCCTTCAGGGGCCTAGGAATCTTTATGTTAGGAAGCTCACTCATCCTGCTGGCTTGCTGAACATCGGTGGTTCTACCAAGGTGCCCGCCCGTGCACAAAAATTGCCTGGAGGGGCACCTGGGGTCTTCCTCCACCAATGGAAGCTGGAGAGTCATCCCATATGACCTTAGCTGTTGGTGCGACTATAAAATCCAATTCAATTAAATTCAGAAACCTCGCCAGAATGTGTGGACAGAGTTATGACGAATACTCTACCTATATTTTCTATAGGCCACGTCATAGCTCTATGCATGATAGGAACAGATTATTAAACCATAAGAGCTTTGATTCTCCAAGCTACCACTGAACATGCTTTCATTATTTCGCAACCGTATACTATAAAGATGATGTACGAACGGTGGATATTGGTCGCGATATATTTGAGGTCAAAACCATTTTATCTCTGGCATACGTTGCATGTGTACATAACTATTCCCAGAGTTATACTATACTTAGCCAATTAAAGTGGCACTGAAAAAACAAAAGCGACATTTTAAAATGACTTACCATAAGGAATGAAACTCCTTTTGATGTCAAGTTTCCCAAGGCTATCACCCTCCTGCAATAATAATTATGAAAATGACATTTATAGAAAACAAACTCCTTTGCATGTCAGGTCTAATAAGAATTGTGTGTGAAAATGACATTGACAGAAATTAAAAATTCCTTCTTATGTAAAGTTTTATAACACTTTGAAAATGACATTTAAAGAAAAAAAACTCCAGACTTGATGCGAAAGTTTCCCAAAGCAAATGTCAATAAAGAAAATGACATTAATTTATTTAGAACAGAACATAGAAAACATATAGAAAACCCGACTCCAGTTGACGTCAAGTTCCACCCTGTCTATCACCCTTCAATAACAAGTGTATAAAAAGCCAAAGAGTTTCCGATATAAGACCTCTAACAGAGTGTGTTATAAATATATAAACCGTACAAATGCCATTGATTTATATCTTACTATATCTACTAATTGATTTATTTCTAACCAAATCTAGTATTTCCTTAGGCATAAGAGCAAACAGAAATATCAAAGTAAACATTAGACAATGAAAAAGGCATAATAAACTTCAAAGACATATTTAACCCGATACAAATATGGCAATTTACAATACAGTACTAAGTCTTGTTATATATATATATATATATATTATTTATCACATGACGTCCCTTGTTAGCAGTGTTGAACACTCATTTCATATTCTGTTGTATGTACACATGTGTAATACAACATGGAGAAGACATACATGAAATGTGTAACACTACGCAAGTTTTGTTAACTAAAACTATTTTATTTATTATAAATTCATCTGGACCTAAGTCATGAACTTATTATTTACCAACAACTTATAATAAATAATGAACCATTATAATACAAATCAGTTTGTATTTTTTTACAAGTCGGCCTAAAATGCCCTTTTGTAAAAATATAAAAGATGAACTCTGATACCCAACATTGTGTGAATAATTAACGTTATACAAATCAGTTCCCCTTTTGTAAAATATAAAACATGAAACTTTTTGATACACAACGTTAAACAACGTTATGTGTGACATGACGTTGTGACATCACGTAACGTTTTGGTGTCAAAGGAGGTTCTTTTATGATGCTTTGGCGCTAAAGTTTGTCTGACGTCGTGGCGGTTTTATATCCATCTGAGTTTAATATGTTTTAAATATCTGACTATATAATTTTATGTGATAAAAATAATCTTAAACAGAGTCTCCATTCCATATAATATTTATGAAACTTGTTAAGAATTATGTTTAATTTTAACTTGCCAAAGCTTGTTAAAATTAACCAGAAAGCCACGGCCTACATATGTCAAGCCCTAATATAACGATACAGATGTTTTAATTGACCAACAACAGTGTCAATCCCAAGAGATATTAAATAAATGTCATTAACAGTGGGGGATGCATGTTGTCGCGGAGATTGGATGTGATCTATATTTCGTCGAAAATAGGTCACAGAGACACAACATTTTCCACATGATGTTAGATGCACATCAGGAACATTCTGGTGAAGTATGGTGAAAATCCTGCGAGAAAGAAGCAAGATATACATAACGTAGCGGAGCCCAGGCGAGCCCTATATTTTATTGAAAGTAGGTCACCGCAACCCGAAATTTTGCACGAGAAAGAAGCAATATATGCATGTTGTAGTGTAGACTGGACGTGACCTATATTTCGTCGAAAGTAGGTAACAGCGACCCAAAATTATGCTTATGATGTAAGATGCATATAAGGAACATTCTGATGAAGTTTGGTGAAAATCCTCTGAGAAAGAAACCAGATACGCATGTCATAGCGGCGACCAGGAGTGACCTATATTTTGTCGAAAGTAGATGCACATGATGTTAAATGCATATAAGGAACATTCTGGTGAAATTTGGTGAAAATCCTGCGAGAAAGAAGCAAGATACGCATGTTGCAGTTTTATGAAAAGGGGCATTACTCTGCCAAAATAAAAATTGTTATTGGACATGAGCAACAACATTTTTTTGAGTAAGATGAAGATGGGTGTGAAGTTTCATGAACATAGGTCAGTTACTTTTCAAGCTATGGTCAGTTTTGAGCTTGACTAAGATGCAGGGTAAAGGGGGCATAACTCTGCCAAAATGAAAGTCTGGGTTATTGGTCATGGATAACAACATTCCTTGCGGTAAAATAAATGTGTGTGTGAAGTCTCATGAACATAGGTCAAACACTTTTTAAGTTATGGCCAGTCATGAGCTTGGTTAAGTTGCAGGTTAAAGTTATATGAAAAGGGGCATAACTCTGCCAAAATGAAAGTCAGCGCGTTTAACAACATCCCTTGAGTTCAGATGAAGATGATTGTGTGTGAAGTTTTATGAACATAGGTCAAATTATTTCGAAGTTATGACCAAGTTTAGGTTGCAGACAACAGACAAAGTGATTCCTAAGTGTCTGCCATGCTATGCAGGCAACACAAAAAGGAGACAACAAGCTAAGGCCACAGTCATGTAGTATATCAGAACCCTTGCAATTGCAGAGACGTAGACTACTCAAGTATTTTGCTGTTTCGTCCAAAAAAATCTATGTAAAATATATGACCTTTTTAGCAGGGCAGGGTCACATTTGAATTGACCCTAGCTAGAGGTCACCATTTAAACAAGCAAATTTGGAGAATTATTGTTTATCATTTTTTGACAAATCAACGGGCTATAACTCCAGCATTCTGGTTATCAAACTTGGATTAGCTATTCTGCCCATAAACATTGACCCCCAAGTTTCATCAAGATTGGATTATACCGTATTACCCTAACAGCTAGGCGCCCAGTGCTAAATATGAAAAATGCCAAGGGTGCGTTCTTATAAAATGTGAAGAAAAAAAGATCTTCCATTGATTTTTTTTATTATTATTTTTATTACTATTATTTATTTTCTTTTAAACGTTAAATAATTAATCTTGAGAATGACAAATTACTACCACTGGCCCTTACCTATAGTCAACAAGGCATTCAACGCCAATCAATTATCCTTGAGAAGGATGAAATTACTACTAAAGGCTTGGGTATATTTATAAGCAAGAACAAACATAACCCAGCATCAAATACTAACAGCAACTTACTCGAGTCAATAGTAAAAGTCCAGAATATTATTTTTTTCAATATTTTGTTCAGCAAAGATGTTTGTCTGAATGTTGTTTTATGTCATTTTTAGCACATAATTTATATGACTGACGATTTCTTTTGATTTTTTTTTTGGTCGAGGCAGACCACCCCATTTTTTCTTGCGTAGAACCAGTAATGTTTATCATCCATAATAATCGAGACTTTCTCACTTGATAAGTGGAGCTCCCAGTGTGATTCGATCACACAGAGGTGAAAGGCGAAGTTTCAGATGCAGCGTCTTTATTATTCAGGCCACGGAAGCGCTAATATGTAGGGTAGGAGCCCAAGAGGGGACAAAAATCTAAATAAAAATATTATGAACCAGAACGAATTTGACAGCATGCCATCGCAAATTCCCATGCGTTCTTCTCATATAATTATGACACTGTCCGGAGACCAAGTATGTGTGTAGTTCTGAGGATTATAGTCCCTCTACCATTGTAGCCCCGAAAAGAATCCCTCACTGACTCGGCATTATGGGTGGACTGTTGTGCGAGTGATTGTATGTAGTGTTATGTATCTATCTCTAGCCTACTTGTAACAGATATAGTGCTGCCACACTATAGAATACCACGCTGTAGCACATGATACCCCACCCAGTCATTTTTTCTGAATCTGAGCCAACCAGGCGTAGTACTACCCATTATTTGCTTGAACCCACTACTCAAACCCATGACCTCCCGATTGCAGGCCAGATACTCTAACCACTGCACTTAGGTGCGTGCCTGCAGACGGGAAAACCGAAGCGATTTTAATATCCCCTTGCTTTTTCAAAGCGTTGGGATAAAAATGTTCTTCGTTCGCAACAAATCGTATATGCTATAATCGTCCATGTTATATACATTAGGGAAAGCTTGACATTTTAATTAGGTATATAAAATGCAAACTTTTTTAGACAGCTAAAAACTTTTAAAAACACAACATTTCATATTTTATGGTTGGAGAGTCGATTAACCTGAAAATAAAATGAAAGACTGGCCTAGTCATTAAACTAGACGGGTGTTCCATATAACAAGATTTTTGGACTGACCCAGATAAATGACCTTGACAAATGGCCTGACAATATACTTTTTTGTGAAGAAAAAAAATCAGTATTTAACCCATATATAAGAATTACATGGTTAGTAACTTAAAATTTTAGCTGTATTTTTGTTATTGTAAGGAAAGTGATAAATGCGAGCCTCTGACAAGTATCGATCACTATTCGATAAAAGCCAACATACAGCTGAAATTCTAAGTTGCTAAACATGTTAATTTTGTTATCTTGCAAACTGTTTTAAATAACAGAAATTAATTTACCTGAAAACCAATGGAAACAACAGCTCACGCCTGCTGTGGTCAAAATACAAATGGAGGATTGTTTGTCAAGGGAAGTAACTTTGGCAAAACATGTTTTCGGCCGTTAAAAATATAACTATCGGTAAGAAATGTAAAAAACTTTCTTTTGATAATGCATTGAATTCCTAAATTGATAAATATATAAGATGAAACGGATGATTTGTGACGCTTTAAGTCGTCAAACAATAGCATGTGTACCCAACTAGCATAATACAGCAGTTGGGCAGAAAATATTAGGATAGTAGCTCTATTTGTATAGTAGAATCATTCGTTGCAGGATAAAATGACCTTCAGTGTGACCTTGACCTTTATATTTTAGTATGGTCATGTTGATGTTGTCATGATGAGTATATATTGAAAGTGTGATGAAGAAATATCAAGAAATGAGAAAGTTGTAGCCAACGTTAAGTTTTCGTGAAGAAACATTGAGTATTTAGCTCATATAATGACCTTCAGTGTGACCCTGACCTTTATATTTGGGTAGGGTCATGTCAATGTTGTCATGATGAGTAAATATTAAAGGTTTGATGAAGAAATATCAAGAAATGGGGAAGTTATAGCTAACGTTAAGTTTTCATGAAGAAAAAAGTGAGTATTTAACTCATATAATGACCTTCAGTGTGACCTTGACCTTAATATTTCAGTATGGTCATGTCATGTTGTCATTATGAGAATATATTGAAAGTTTGATGAAGAAATATCAAGAAATCAGAAAGTTATAGCCAACGTTAAGTTTTCGTGACGAACTCACGGACCGATGGACGGACAACAAAGTGATCCCAATGTATCGCATTTTCGAAAAGGCAACACAACAAAACCGTCAGGCTCCAAAACAGTCCACAAGTCACTTTATCACACTTCATGTAGCACAACACTGCATGTGTGAACCACTACACCCAGCAAAATTATTGGAACAAGGAATAAGTCCCAGGAGCACAATTTGACTCTGCAATGAATCAATATTGGTGGACAATCAAATATTTATAATTTCAATGAAACCTTCTCAAGAGATAAAGAATACTAGGGGCAACCAGCATTATGAGACCACCATTTATGTTCCCAATTGCACAGTTCTAAATTAAAATGTATCTGTATAAAATACTACCTGTATTAAAAGACCACCTGCATTAAGAGTACCGCCTGCATTAAGAGTACCACCTGTGTTAAGAGTACCACCTGTATTAAGAGTACCACCTGTGTTAAGAGTACCACCTGTATTAAGAGTACCACCCGTGTTAAGAGTACCACCTGTATTAAGAGTACCACCTGCATTAAAGAGTACCACCTGCATTAAAGAGTACCACCTGTGTTAAGTGTACCACCTGTGTTAAGAGTACCACCTGTATTAACAGTACTACCTGTGTTGAGTACCACCTGTTTTAAGAGTACCACCTGTGTTAGGAAGTACCACCTGTGTTAAGAGTACCACCTGTTTTAAGAGTACCACCCGTGATAGGAGTACAACCTGTGTTAAGAGCATCACCTGTATTAATAGTACCACCTGTGTTAAGAATACCACCTGTATTACGAGTACCACCTATGTTAAGAGTACCACCTGTATTGAGAGTATCACCTGTGTTAAGAGTACTACCTGTGTTAAGAGCACCATCTGTATTAAGTCTTAAAGAGTACCACCTGAATTAAGAGTACCACCTGAATTAAGAGTACCACCTGCATTAAGAGTACCACCTGCATTAAGAGTATCACCTGTGTTAAGAGTATCAGCTGTATTAAGAGTACCACCTGCATTAAGAGTATCACCTGTGTTAAGAGTATCAGCTGTATTAAGAGTACCACCTGTATTAAGAGTACCACCTGTGTTTAGAGTACCACCTGTATTAAGAGTATCACCTGTGTTAAGAGTACCACCTGTATAGAGTACCACCTGTATTAAGAGTATCACCTGTGTTAAGAGTATCAGCTGTATTAAGAGTATCACCTGTATTAAGAGTACCACCTGTATTAAGAGTACCACCTGTATTAAATGACCACCTGTGTTAGAGAGCATTTTTGCTCTCCCCTTTAATGGTCTCTTAATACAGCGTTTTTTGTATTTTTAAAAAATAAATTGAATCCTATACATACTCTGACAGCAGGCCTACTTCTTAATCCTTCATTCTATTGAATTGCCAATATTTAGTTTGCTCAAAAGAGCAAATAGCTATTCCAGTCCATAATCTTTGTTTGTTTAACCATTAAGTGACACTGGTACTGCATTGTTCGGAGAGCAGCTGATCTGGAAACACATTGATTTTACATCACCTTTGATTGGAACACAAAGTACAATTTAATTAGAAGTTATCTTCTGTGACTGTTGTTTTTCATCGACTGGAACCCTGATTGAGAACAAATGGTAAGCCAAAACAAGGGCTGAAATGCCAAACTACTGTACCTTCTTCTTTATTTATATACAGTTATAACAGTTTTGCGTTCATCCTGGTATTGATTCTCAGAATCTGTCTAGTTGAACTCACTCAGTAGTATACTATATTGCTGTAGGCACACCAGGGATCAGTTTAAACAGCATTTCTTGGCCCTCGCTGGACAGCAGGGGGTAGTAAAGCATAATGGGAAATATCAGGAATTGATGGGAATTATAGACCACACTTTTACATCAATTAAGATTATTACTGCATTACACAAAATGCACTATAATTTCTTGCTCACTTTCCCTTTGGTATTTTTAAGTAACAAGGAATACATTTACACAATGTCATTCAATATTATTGTAAGCAACCATAACATTTATCGTTAAATGTTATCTGTTTAGAAGAATTATTTTGTTCTCCCACACCCACCTGCCCATCCACCCATGCCTCAAGATATGTACATGTACAGTATAGCTCACGCGAAACCCACACTTTACTCGATTCGCCAAGTTTGGTCGTATCGAGTGCCGCGCAGATCTACGCGAAGTCAGTGTTTGGACTCGGTGAATCTATGCGGCGAAAGTATGAAACTGTCGAGTCACTCGGAGTGATCAAACACTCCGAGTGACTCCGTGTAGAATCCAATTAACCATGAGTGCACACCTGTGGTGATTTTTATTGGGAATAAAACAAGAGGTCAATGACCTTGAAGCTCTACTGATTGATTTTGATTTCAGGAAGTAGTCGCTACAGACTTGTTTTTTGAAAATCTATTTTTAACCGTGGCGGCCATCTTGAATTTCCGGCCGACCTGAAATTTTGCTAGGATCAATACGACATTAAGAGCAACATTCCTGTGAAGTTTCATGAAAATCCGTCAAGTTGTTTCAGAGGAGTAGTCGCTACAAGTTTTCATTATATAACTCTATGTAAACAAAGATGGCCGCTGGTAGCCATGTTTAACGTCAAATCAAAACGATTTTCGACAAGGACCAACATCATGTCATACTGATCATTTTAGAAAAAGTCCCATATCAATATCTCTTATAGTTTTGAAGAAGTAGTCGCTACAAACTTATTTATTTTAAATCTATTTTTAGCTGTGGTGGCCATCTTGAATTTTCGGCCGACCTGAAATTTTTCTAGGATCAACTAGACACCAAGAGCAACATTCCTGTGAAGTTTCATGAACATCCATCAAGTAGTTTCAGAGGAGTAGTCGCTACAAGTTTTTACTATATAACTCTATGTAACCAAAGATGGCCACTGGCAGCCATGTTTAATGTCGAATCAAAATAATTTTCCACAAGGATCAACATCATGTCATGCTGATCATTTTAGAAAAAGTCCCATATCAACATCACTTATAGTTTTCAAGAAGTAGTCGCTACAAACTTATTTTTTAAAAATCTATTTTTAGCTGTGACGGCCATCTTGAATTTCTGGCAGATCTGAACTTTTGCTAGGATCAATAAGACATCAAGAGCAACATTCCTGTAAAGTTTCATGACAATCCGTCAAGTAGTTTCAGAGGAGTAGTCGCTACAAGTTTTTACTATATAACTCATGTAAACAAAGATGGCTGCTGGCAGCCATGTTTAACGTTGAATCAAAACGATTTTTGACAAGGATCAACATCATGTCATGCTGATCATTTTAGAAAAAGTCCCATATCAATATCACTTATAGTTTTCAAGAAGTAGTCGCTACAAACTTGTATTTTAAAACTCTATTTTTAGCTTTGGCGGCCATCTTGGATTTCACATCAACATGAATTTTTGCTAGGATCAACTAGACTTTATGGGCAACATTTCTGTAAAGTTTCATGAATATCCATCCAGTAGTTTCAGAGGAGTTGTCGCTACAAATAAAAGTTTACGGACAGACGGACGACGGACACCGCACCACAGCATAAGCTCTGCTGATCTCTGATCAGTAGAGCTAAAAAATCTGAATTTTTCCGACAACTTTTCTACTTGTCCGACAGCGCGCTTAAAAAAACAATCAATCGCAAGAAAAAAGCAAACAATGCTACGCCAAGTGCATCTTTTTTGTGCAAAGTTGACAAGACTGATAAATACAATGAATAAATTTCGAATTAAATACGTATTTCAAACTTTTAATGCATTTAATCACAAGTTTTGTGCGTTTCTGTTGTCCAAAAGTCAGTTCTTCAACCGAAATAAATACCCATAATCCTTGGCCATGTATGTACCTTTTAACAAGGCGGCACTAACAACGGGTTTATAACTCAGAATTTTTTTCTGACTAAAGAACCCATCGATGTATTAATAATAAACAGCAAAATAGTAAAAATTTGTTACAAATAAAGATTATTTAAAGATATAATTTCCAGTATAATAATTACTGATTGAATTTTATGTTCATTCACCGCGAAGCCAGTAATAGGAACCACCATATAAATGTCGTGACCCAGTATACATAATCCGGGTATTCAAATTTTACCACATCCGCTTTTCCAAAACGAAAGTAAAATTATCTTCTGCTTCGATTTTTTCTAAAGTTATTGAATAATTATGCATTAAAATGATTGCAATTAGAAAAAGTTTGTCTACGCGAATTATCGTGGCGTAATTAAGCCGAGAGCTTTTCGCGTAGCTAATTCCCACTTCGAGTAGTTTTATCATCGAAACTCCGCGTAATTACACAATTTGTAAATTCCTCACTCAGCGTGAAATAGTAAAGTATGGGTTTCGCGTGAGCTGTACTGTACATACAATAATCAGGTTATCACACATTTTAAAAAATGTCCAAACCTTGAAAACTGACAAGAAGTAGAAATAGACTGTAAGTATAGCTATAGCAAATGATGATCAGACGGGCCGATTTCAGACCACTATTTCAATACCTCCCAAAACAATAAATTTGCACCCGGGATAGTTCTGAGAGAAAATAGTAAGGTTTTACATTTTATCATGTTATCATTATGATGACCCTTAACCCGCTACATATATAAAATGGACTGTTCTTTCCTTGAATTAAGATTGTTCCATTTATGTGACAAAGGGATGTTTTGGGGGAAATGACTGATCAGCAGAATATCTCGCAGACTGATCAGGGTTTACGTTCTGTGAGAACTATAACGACAATAGCTATAAAACATTTTATCACATAATTTACGGAGTATAATAAAGCCAAGAAGTAAATATAATTTAATACAGAAGTGTCTTAAATTAAAATATGAAAATGCCAAAAACTTGTTTGGACTTTTCCGTTCAGGCTCAGTTGGCAAACAGAATTGCTTCTGATCCGTTTCCAAAACAGCTATAATGTCCTTACATTAATGAATAAGGCAGTTTTGATTGCTCAGTGTAGTAAGGAGAACACCGAACATATATAGGCAGCAGCATTAATGTGGCATTGGAGTTAAAGGGACACATGGCAATCTTGAAGATTTTATCAAGCATTTAAATTAGCCTCTCGATTTATTAATCTAGTATCATTTTGCCTTTAAATCAGATTGCATATATTTAAAAATTTTGAGTTTTTAACTTTCCCTTGTTATTCTACTGTATATACATATTGCTTTAAACTATTCTTATAATTAATATTAATGTGTTTGTAGAGCCTCGCATCATACGGTTTTATTCAACTCGTTTAATAAATTCAATATTAAACAAATTCAATATTAAACAGGCATTCATGTAGAGCATCGTTATACTAAATATCTGAAGACTGTGTTGAAAACTTCTACCGTAACTATCTATTAAAGACAATTTTATTCCATACAAAAATTGATTTGGCTATAATATATCACCGAAAACACACTCAAGCACAAAAAGTGACTTGAAGTCTGAGGAGACGTTGTTTAAAAAAAAGGTTTACGTCTGACGGATAACCAATAGACTGACAATGGACGATGAGTAATCCTGTTAGTCTACCTTTGTGATTTCAGCTGCAAGGTGCACAGGCGTTCCTTTCAACAAGAGGCCCAAGAAGGCCTGTGGACGCTCTAGTGGCTAAAGATAAAGTTTCTGTACAACTCTTTCAAAAATCATTCAACCGGAACATGGCGATAATATATGCAACTGGGCTTGGTATTGATAATCCCTGCCAAGATTCGTTGAAATCCGGCAAGGAGTTCATAAGATTAATCTGGACAATGTGTACTAAAACATTTAAAGGGCCATATGAAAATCATTCAACAAGAATATGGCGATGGTATGCATAACTAGGCTTGATACTGATCATCCAGTCAGAGGTTCAGGACAACTAGTCTGTTCAAAGTTGGTGTATTAAAACCTTTAATGGGTCATAACTCTGCCAAAATTCATTCAACTGGAACACGACAATGAAATGCCGACCAGGCTTGGTACTAATCATCCCTGCCAAGATTCGTTAAAATCCGGCCAGGCGATCAGGAGATTTAGTTGTTAGTTTGTGCATTAAAACCTTAAAAGAGCCAAAAATCATTCAACCAGAACAAGGCAATGACAGGTGCAACTAGGCTTGATACTGATCATCCCGGCTATCCGGCAAGGAGTTCATAAGACTAACCTGGACAATGTGTACTAAAACATTTAAAGGGGCATATGAAAATCATTCAACCAGAATATGGCGATGGTATGCATAACTAGGCTTGATACTGATCATCCCTGTCAAGTTTCGTTGAAATTCGGCAAGGGGTTCAGGAGAACTAGCCCCAAGAAAGTTTGTGTATCAAAAAATCTTTAAAGGGCCATAACTCTGCCAAAAATAAGTAAAACGGAACAGGCCAATGACATGCACAACTAGGCTTGGTGCTAATCATCTACGCAAAGTCTCGTTGAAATCTGGGGAGGGGTTCAGGAGAACTAGTCCAGACAAAGTTTGTGAGTCCAAAGTTTGTGTATTAAAACCTTTAAAGCGCCACAACTCTGCCAAAAATCATTCAACTGGCACACGGCGATGATATGCACAACTAGACCTGGAACTGATCATCCCTAAAAAGTTTTGTTTAAATCTGGCCAAGGGTTCAGGAGAACTAGTCAGGACAAAGTTTGTGTATTAAAACCTTTAAAAATCTAAATTAAAAAAAAAATCATTCAACCAGAACACGGTGACTATATGTACAACTAGGCTTGGTACCGAACATCCCTGCAAAGTTTCACGGAAATCCGGGCAAATGAAGGCCCTATCGTCTTAACGAGACAAAATATAGCATATTTCAGAAAATCAAGGGCCATAACTCTGGTGTAAATGGTCCAATCTGGCTTTTCGTCTTAATGAGGCCAAAATATAGCATATTGAGAAAACCAAGGGCGAAACGCCGGTGGTGAATTGTTTTACGAACTTGAACTTGTCAGAGATTTCATTGATATTAACAATCTGGTAAAGTTTGGTAAAGATCGAATGAAAAATGAAGGCCTATCGTCTTAACGAGGCAAAATATAGCATTTTTAACTAAATCAAGTGTCATAACTCTGCTGTTACTGGTTCGATCTGGCTGGTTTTCGAACTTGTCTGACCATTCATTGATATTAACAATCTTTAAAAGTTTGGTAAAGATCAGGTGAAAAATGAAGGCCCTATCGTCTTAACAAGGTAAAAGTTAACAGACAGACGACGGACAACTCACTATCCCATAAGCAAGAAGCCCAAGAAGGCCTGTGGATGCTCTACTGGATAAAAAGGCTCTTATAGCAAGGGCTGTCATCATAAAATTCCCATCAGTACTTTTTTTAAACTACAAGGCTTACATGTAGAGCCCTATTATTAAAGATGAATGGCCACCCTTTTTGTAGTATTATCAATTAACAAAAACTCTTAAACATCATATGAACATTTCTTAATAGTCCCGGAGAGAAACATATATTTAAAACCGCTACTAAGTTCTATGTAAATATAAGTATTATTTGCATGGCGTAGATACTACTTATACCACTGCGTGACTGCACGGGGAAATGAGGTAAATCTGAATTGTATAGCTGCACAACTATTGCCAGATAATGTGATAAATACATTTACCTGTGGATTAATTCACCTGTTCACAGTTTTCTACGTCATCAAATAAAATCCTATTCTCGCTTTTCAGATATTGCAATGTGTGAATTGTAAATATATATTGCTGCGTATTGATTTCGATTTAAATAAAGATAAACATGTTCATGAAACAAACTATGGCCGAAGAACTTTAAGGTCCAGATTTTTTATTTGACCAACACCAATGTCATTCCCAAAAGATATTAAATTGATGTCGTTAACAGTGGGAGTGGAGATGCATAGCAGAGATCGGACGTGACCTATATTTCATCGAAAGTAGGTCACAGCGATCATTAATTTTGCAGATGATGTAAGATGCATATAAGGAACATTCTGATGAAGTTTGGTGAAAATCCTGCGAGTAAGAAGCAAGATATGCATGACCTATATTTCATTTTAATTCTTAATTTTTGTTGAAAATGATGTAAAACACCATACAAACAAATAATTTTTAATTGAAATACAATTCTTTGCCTAAATTTTTTTTTATATATAATGGTACTATCTGTTTTACTAGCCCCTCGGGCCACCATTAAAAAATTGTTTGTTTGCAGTTTCCGACCCATGGCTTTTAGGGGTGGGTCGGTAGGTAGGGATATATATTATTTTTTTTAAACATTTTTATTATTAACGTATGCTCATCGACGGCATGCAAATATCGTGTGCTTCACTAGTATTATCCATAGAGTTTTTTTTTAAAAGGGTTTAGTTAAATATTAACAGAACATGCAAGAAAAATGAAAAAATAATTGTTTGGGTCGGCGGATTTGCCGTGGGTCGGTCGCAAACTGCAAACAAACAATATTTTAATTTAGGCCTCGGACTACCCAGACAGAATTGAATTGAATGTTGTTTAACGGCTCATCAACACAGTACAGGTTATTTAGAGCCGCCCCAGAGAGAGGGGAAGGATACATAGGAATCCGGGAACCTGCCCTTCTCTTATTATCGAATAGATTCCTATGGTTCTTTAACGTGCTCGGAGGATAGACCGATACACGGGACCGCCCGGTTTACGTCCCCATCCGACGGACGAGGCTAAGGAAAAGTGTCTTGCCCAAGAACACACCGACGGAACACAGTGGCACCACGGAGGATTGAACCCGGGGCCTCCGGTTACAAACAGAAACATCTGGTAGTCCTATAGCATTTTTACTAGCCTCGGGCTAACGGACCAGGGCGAATTTCGAGGCCTGGACCTGACATTTTGCAAATGATGTTAGATGCATATAAGGAACATCCTGGTGAAGTTTGGTGAAAATCCTTGAAGAAATAAGCAAGATAAGTATGTTGTAGCGGAGAGCATAAATGACCTATATTTTGTGGAAAGTAGCCAGAAATTCTGCACATGATGTTAGATGCCTCGAATTTCGAGCCCTGGACCTAACATTTTGCAAATGATGTTAGATGCATATAAGGAACATTCTGTTGAAGTTTGGTGAAAATTCTACGAGAAAGAAGCAAGATATGCATGTCTTAGCGAGACCGGATGTGACACCGATTTCATCAAAAGTAGGTCACAGCGATCCGGTGTGGGGAAAATCCTGCGAGAAAGAAGCAAGATACTCATGTTGTAGCAAAGATATGTGACCTGGATTTCGTCGAAAGTAGGTCACAGCAACCATAAATTGTGCAAGTGATGTTGGATCCATATAATTAACATTTTAGTGCAGTTTGGTAAAAGTCCTGAAGTAACGAAGAAGATATTAAGAAATGAAAATCGGACGCACAAACAGATTTAAACAAGAAAATCTGTAGAACTGATGGATGCTCCCCGAAATGTATCCTCAACTTATCATACGGCCAGCAGTTTTCAATTTGCAGTTCCATTAGTAGTTTATGCTCCGGATAAAAAATCTCAAGTAAAACAAGAGGTCAATGACCTTGAAGCTCTACTGATTTATTTTGATTTCAGGAAGTAGTCGCTACAAACTTTAGCCATGGCGGCCATCTTGAATTTCCAGCCGACCTGAAATTTTGCTAGGATCAATTAGACATCAAGAGCAACATTCCTGTGAAGTTTCATGAAAATCCGTCAAGTAGTTTCAGAGGAGTAGTCGCTACAAGTTTTCATTATATAACTCTATGTACAGTTGCTGCCACGCGGATTACGACTAATCCCACTCATCACGGCGAATTTATCTCACCGCAGACACACTGATTTTGTCCCCGCGATCCGCGGACATCCCGCTCATCGCGGGGATAATACATTTTTTCCACCGCGACACAATCACCGCGATTCGCCGTGATCTGTTTTGATTTGCACACCGCTTTACCCGGTGTGAAATCGCAGGCCATCGCCGCGATTAATCTTCAGTATCAATGTACAATTGTGCAGTCAATTTAATGCATTATTATTCAATAACTATTAAAAACCCGAAGCAGAAGACAATTTTATTTTTGTTTTCGGAAAATTCAAATGCCCAGATAATGTATACTGGGTCACGATAGTTATATGGCGGTTCCTATTACCGACTTCGCGGTGACTGAACATAAAATTCAAATAGTAATTCTTATACTGGAAATTAGAATTATATTTTTAATTAATCGTTATTTTAACATATTTTACTATTCTGCTGTTGGTTATTAATACATCGATGGGTTCTTTAGTCAGAAATAATCCGAAAAATTGTAAAGAATTCCGGGTCATAAACCCGTTATTAGTGCCGCCTTGTTAATAGGTACACACATCGCAAAGGATTGTGGGTAGCAAATGTATGTCCGGTGAAGAGAAATGTGACTTTTGGAAAACAAGAACGAAAAACACACGTTATTAAATGCATTAAAAGTTTGAAATACCTATTGCTTCCAAAATTGTTCATTGTATTTATCATTTTTATTACGTTTTTCATTGATCCGTGCTCTAATTTCCCCCGCGAATCTATCACGGGGATTTCTTTCTTTCGAGACTGGATTTTGCAATCGCGGCGATTTTTACAGTCGCGGGGAATCCCCGCGATATTTCAGGTGACAATCCGCGGTAAGATCGCGGGAATTTGTGACTTCGATTGAAAAAACGGCCGCGGGGATGCTGCGAAAAAGTCGTAATCCGCGTGGCAGCAACTGTAAACAAAGATGGCCGCTGACAGCCATGTTTAACATCGAATCAAAACAATTTTTGACAAGGACCAACATCATGTCATGCTGATCATTTTAGAAAAAGTCCCATATCAATATCACTTTTAGCTTTCAAGAAGTAGTCGCAACAGACTTGTATTTTAAAACTCTATTTTTAGCTTTGGCGGCCATCTTGGATTTCACATCAACATGAATTTTTGCTAGGATCAACTAGACTTCATGGGCAACATTTCTGTAAAGTTTCATGAAAATCCATCCTGTAGCTTCAGAGGAGTAGTCGCTACAAAAAAAGTTTACGGACGGACAGACGACGGACACCGCACCATGGCATAAGCTCTACTGATCAAAGATCAGCAGATCAGCAGAGCTAAAAACCTCTAGACAGCTGCGGGCAATGATTTCTTGTCATTTCCAAACCAGTCCGTTATAGACAGATCAATAATTCATGTTCAGTTATTATTGTTAATGGCATTTAGTGATAATTACGTCAGAGACATATAAACATTATTAGCTCTGACGTTCAATCATCGCAGACATCAATATTTGTCAGGTATTACCAGCATAAATATATGGAATAGTTCCAGGAATTTCGAGAAATGCCATATCACTGCCATATCACTGCCTATCACTGCCATATCACTGCCTATCACTGCCATATCACTGCCTATCACTGCCATATCACCTTAGGTGGTTAACTTTCCATATTTCTTTTAACACTAGAAGACAAGGGGTCTGACAACTGAATAAAGTGGTCTGTTAAGTGATTAATAAGCAGTCTAGTGGTCCGATATCTAAATAATAAGCAAACAAGTGGTCAGATATCTGAATAAAAAGCAGCCCTAGTGGTGTGATATCTAAATAATAACCAAACAAGTGGTCTGATATCTGAATAACAAGCAGCCAAGTGGTCTGATATCTAAATAATAAGCAAGCAAGTGGTCAGATATCTTAATAATAAGCAGGCAAGTGGTCTGATTTCTAAATAATAAGCACCCAAGCGGTCTGATAACTAAGGCCAAAAAAAACAAGAGGTCAATGACCTTGAAGCTCTACTGATTGATTTTGATTTCAGGAAGTAGTCGCTACAGACTTGTTTTTTGAAAATCTATTTTTAACCGTGGCGGCCATCTTGAATTTCCGGCCGACCTGAAATTTTGCTAAGATCAATAAGACATTAAGAGCAACATTCCTGTGAAGTTTCATGAAAGTCCGTCGAGTAGTTTCAGAGAAGTAGTCGCTACATGTTTTCATTATATAACTCTATGTAACCAAAGATGGCCACTGGCAGCCATGTTTAACGTCGAATCAAAACGATTTTCGACAAGGACCAACATCATGTCATACTGATCATTTTAGAAAAAGTCCCATATCAATATCTCTTACTGTTTTGAAGAAGTAGTCGCTACAAACTTATTTATTTTAAATCTATTTTTAGCTGTGGTGGCCATCTTGAATTTCCGGCCGACCTGAAATTTTTCTAGGATCAACTAGACATCAAGAGCAACATTCCTGTGAAGTTTCATGAACATCCGTCAAGTAGTTTCAGAGAAGTAGTCGCTACAAGTTTTTACTATATAACTCAATGTTACCAAAGATGGCCACTGGCAGCCATGTTTAACATCGAATCAAAATAATTTTCCACAAGGATCTACATCATGTCATGCTGATCATTTTAGAAAAAGTCCCATATCAATATCACTTATAGTTTTCGAGAAGTAGTCTGTACAAACTTATTTTTTACAAATCTATTTTTAGCTGTGACGGCCATCTTGAATTTCCGGCCGACATGAAATTTTTCTAGAATCAATTAGACATCAAGAGCAACATTACTGTGAGAATTCATGACAATCCGCCAAGTAGTTTCAGAGGAGTAGTCGCTACAAGTTTTTACTATATAACTCTATGTAACCAAAGATGGCCACTGGCAGCCATGTTTAACGTCGAATCAAAATAATTTTCCACAAGGATCTACATCATGTCATGCTGATCATTTTAGAAAAAGTCCCATATCAATATCACTTATAGTTTTCAAGAAGTAGTCGCTACAAACTTATTTTTTAAAAATCTATTTTTAGCTGTGACGGCCATCTTGAATTTCCGGCCGACCTGAAATTTTTCTAGGATCAATATGACATCAAGAGCAACATTCCTGTAAAGTTTCATGACAATCCGTCAAGTAGTTTCAGAAGAGTAGTCGCTACAAGTTTTTACTATATAACTCTATGTAAACAAAGATGGCCGCTGGCAGCCACGTTTAACGTCGAATCAAAACGATTTTTGATAAGGACCAACATCATGTCATGCTGATCATTTTAGAAAAAGTCCCATATCAATATCACTTATAGTTTTCAAGAAGTAGTCGCTACAAACTTGTATTTTGAAAATTTATTTTTAGCCGTGGCGGCCATCTTGAATTTTCGGCCGACCTGAAATTTTGCTAGGATCATTTAGACATCAAGAGCAACATTCCTGTGAAGTTTCATGAAAATCCGTCAAGTAGTTTCAGAGGAGTAGTCGCTACAAGTTTTCATTATATAACTCTATGTAAACAAAGATGGCCGCTGGCAGCCATGTTTAACGTCAAATCAAAACGATTTTCGACAAGGATCAACATCATGTCATGCTGATCATTTTAGAAAAAGTCCCATATCAATATCACTTATAGTTTTCAAGAAGTAGTCGCTACAAACTTGAATTTAAAAAATCTATTTTTAGCTTTGGCGGCCATCTTGGATTTCACATCAACATGAATTTTTGCTAGGATCAACTAGACTTCATGGGCAACATTTCTGTAAAGTTTTATGAATATCCATCCAGTAGTTTCAGAGGAGTAGTCGCTACAAATAAAAGTTAACAGACAGACAGACGGACGGACGGACGACGGACGCCGCACCACGGCATAAGCTCTGCTGATCTCTGATCAGTAGAGCTAAAAATGGTTTGTTTCCAATAACGGCTTTAAAAAAAATAGGGTAGGTATGTAGGCAAAACTTTTTTTGTTTAATTTTTTTTTATTATTAATGACCTTATTTTTGTTAATGAAAAAAAACATTTTTAATATGAAAAAAAATACTGGGGAAGGTATTAATACCTAGATAATACATGGTTATAGCCCTTTTTCAATACACTGGAAACCCCAGGGGTCGTGGGTTCAAATCTCAATGGAGGCATTTTTTTATTTTTTTTTCTCCATAAGAAACCTTGGTTCATGGGTTCAATTTTGTATTATTATTTTATTTTATTTTTTTTATTTTTTTTGCAGTAAAAAAAGTTAGGGTCGGCGGATAAATAATAGTCGGTCGGGTTAGGGGAAACAACCACTGTTTTCTTTTAAGCCTAAATAATAAGAAAGCAAGTGGTCAGATATCATAATAATAAGCATTCAAGCAAGTGGTCTGATATCTGAATAATAAGCAGTCAAGTAGTAGGCTATGATATCTAAATAATAAGCAAACAAGTGGTCTGATATCTAAATATTAAGCGAACAAGTGATTTGATATTTGAATTAGCAGTCTAGTGGTCTGATAACAGCATACTAAACAGTCAAGCAGTCAGATATCTGAATTATAAGTAGACAAGTGGTTTGACAACTGCATAATATGCAGTCTAATGGTCTGATATCTAAATAATAAGCAGTTAAGTGGCCTGATACCTATTTCCACATAAGGTCATGGTGACCTTGACCTTTGACCTACTGGCCCCAAAAACAATAGAATTCCTCCTTATGGTTTTGAAGTTATGTTGAATAAAGTCAGTGACCTTGACCTTTGACCCCAAAAGCAATAGGGTTCCTGCTTTCAACAAGGGTGATGAACCTATGAAATTTCATGAGTGTAGGTGTTACGGTTTTGAAGATATTGTGGAATACATATTTCCATATAAGGTGAATGTGATCTTGACCTTTGACCTACTGATCCCAAATTCATTAGGGTTTCTCCACTCACCATGGGCAATGTATGTATGAAGTTTTAAAAGTGTAGGTGTTTCAATTTTGAAGTTATCATGAGAAATGCATTTTTCTATATAAGGTGACAGCGACCTTGACCTTTGACCCCAAAAGCATATAATGTACCTATGAAGTTGTATGAGTGTAGGTATTATGGTTTTGAACTACATTGTAGATATTGTGCGGAATGCATATTTCCATATAAGGTCACTGTGACCTTGACATTTGACTTACTGGCCCCAAAACAACAGGTTCCTCCTCTCACCTCGGGCAATGTACCTATTATGCCACCCTGTTTGGCTTGTTGGTGAGTCATTGTTGTGTTATGGGCGATTTGAAGCTCAGTTACACATATGCTTAAAGTTGTGGAGGAATTGTAGATTTGGTCACACAGAAGTCTCACATGATGTTTATGTATATTTATTAATGTTGAAATACCACACAGACAATATTTAAAACACAGTTTATATTGATAGCCCGTGTAATGGTAGTTAAACTACATTATGGGAAACCAGTTCAAATGTACACCAAAGGTGACACACAAAGTAAATGTAGAGCCTGTCAAAATTACACTATTCAAAGTAATCTGCCGATATTGACAGAAAGGTGATAATGTATTAAATACCGAGACTACATAACTGGAAACAAAGTTTGAATAGGAACACACAAGGAACCAATCCTACCATGAACAGTTTTACAGCAGTAATGTCCACTTAAGAAGGCCACACTTTTTATGAATTCACTGTTGCACAAGTTCATTGTAAAATTGTCCAAAACGTATATTTAAAATATTTAAAGGAGTTCCAATAATCTGACTGGTAATTATGAATGTACAAACAATAAACAAAGTGATTACCTGTTACAACTGAGAGTCGTTAGGTGACACACATAGCACATTTTATAGGAAGTAACTTTCACACATACAGGAACAAACAATTAAGTCCTACTTGAAAGTGAATGCTCAATATGTTTGTAATTAGGTTACAAGCTGACTTGAATAATATTCAAAAGGTTAATTTTATAATGGTGTCTTTACAACTCAGATTTAAGGTTGACATATGCTACCAAAAACATACTGTAAATAAAAATTGTTAAATTGTAAAGTTACTATGTTTGAAATAAAAATCAAATGAAAGTAACAAAGGTATTATACTACAAATTGCTATGAATATTTGCAGCTATGAAGTTTTATGAGTGTAGGTGTTATGGTTTTGAAGTTATTGTGCAGAATGCATTTTTCCATATAAGGTCACCGTGACCTTGACCGTTGACCTACTGGCCCTAAAAACAATAGGGTTCCTCCTCTCACCTAGGGCAATGTACCTATAAAGATTCATGAGGGTGCGTCTCATACTTTTGGAGTTATCGTGCAGAATACAGAAGTGAACGGACAGACGTACGGAAGTACGACCCCATACCACGATACCTCCTGTTTGAAAGTATAGTAAGCAAACAAGTGGTATGCTTTCTGTGTTATAAGAAGACAAGTGAACCACATCCCCTGAAGGTGCAACAAAAAATACCCACTTAATAAACTTTTCTTTTAGTAATCAGTTACCAGACTATTTGTACGGAAATATAAAAACATCAAAGAATCACAGCTGAACCATGCAATAATAAATACGAAGACAAAGTTGATTAATAGTACAGGACAATTACAAATATTAGTTAATTACAGACAGGGTTGGCAGTAAACTGAATTACAACAACACATTACCGAATCTTGATCATTTAATGCTAAAACACCACTAGCATTCTGAAGATTTTCAAATGTCACTTATATCTTGGCCTGATCCGAAATATCTTGGTCTTGTTTATTTCATATTAATTAATTAATAAGAGCCAATAATCAATAGCACTTTATCGTAAAATCTAAATTCTGTGGCAAAACCAGTGGACAGATAAAAGGAATGACTGCGTGACCAATCTAGGTAAATATGTTTACTCTGGAACTCTCGTTCAGTGATGTTTTCTGGTGTATGTGCAAACACGCCTGCTTAGCCTTTGTATTAAACAAGAATATCGTAAAAATGATGGATGCTCTCCGGAATGGATGCGTTGTCTTAATGAAGGCGTATAAAACAAAACCAAAGAATAACTTATGATACAAGATACTAGTAATCTTCTTAGACATAGGTCAAAGGTAATAACGTATTGTTTCCTACCAATCAAACGAAGAAAGGCTATCTACAGGATTCTGGACAAGATACGTCTGTTACATATGTTATATTTATAATCAAGTAAACATAAGTGCACAAAGAGGCAATTCTGTCTTTACTCCAGATGAAGTTAGAGTAATGGTTCTTGTCCTCTACACATCCTCCAGTACCATCAGTAGTTGTCAAGTTATGCTCTGGACAAGAATTAGAAGTATAGAATTACAAAGGGCAATAACTCTAATCTGAATAGAAACAAGACCTCGGTCTGAGGGTGTCTCCCCCACCGCGGCAAACCGCATATGAAATATTTTAATTTTACATACGTGATGTCCCTACTGGCTGTATACCAGATATCGTCATTTTTATGTTGTTTCTTTAATGTATCTAAATCAAAACTAGTCATCTCATAAATATTTTTGCCGGAAGAGAAGCTTACCCTTTTGCCGTAAATATTCTGTGTTTACATTGTTCCTATTCTCAGTAACAAGTGTCACGTGACCGTCACTAAATATAGACTGAACTGGGCCGGTCGTTTGAGCTGAATGTAGTAGTTATCGTCATGTTCAGTTTAATACCGAATAATCCATGTTTGGGATGATGAAAACGTGTGTAGTTATTAATTGAAACATAAATATACCATTGCATATGAATACACAAAAAAAAAATCTAGAAAAAAACCTATATCTACAATTTAAAATGTTTTTTCAACTGTAGGTATCGGATGTAATTTACTTCACTTCGACGTTCATAATTTAAAGGGAAATAACTGATTGATTGACGTGAACTATTTGTCTCCCTTGGCTGAAAATGTTTAGCACATGCTTTTAGTTTTTTGGGCATGTCAAATTGATTCAATGGTTCGACGTAAAAGGTCAGCTATTTTAAAAGGAAATTTTCCTGCGCATGCGCATTAGCGCCTGATTCCCCGATTGTGTTTTGTTTATAACGGTATTTATATAGGTAAACGGGTTGGTTTGAGAGTGTATGTTAATATTTCTAAACTATTTTTCCTCTCCAATCGTCTGATGATAGTGTGTAGTGATTTGTAAAGTGTGGTCGAAAAATAATCACAACATCGAGCGTTTTATTGATAATGACGAAATCTGGTAAATGACGATAACTGGTACACAACCAGTACCCAACAAAGCATCTGAAAGTTTCAGAAAAATTTGTGCAGCGGTTGTTGAGATATAGTTGATTTAAAATGTGGCTGCCGTCAGAAAAGTGACTGCTATGTCTCACTACCCACTATCGTGGGCGAGACAATAAAAGGGCAATAACTCTTATTTAAAGATAGTTATGGTTCTTGCACACATACACTTCCTCTCAGTGCCCTCTTTCATTATCATTTATGTAAAGTTTCATTTCTGTCCCATTAATTAGTACTTTTCAAGTTCATTTTGGACGAGAATCCTGACATCCCTACGGATGGTACCTCAAATGTTTTTTCTGTTGTTTAAAATCAAAAGAACGATGACTTATACATGTACAACAATAGGCTTAAGTGGTTACGGATTAAATTGTATTGTATTCCTTAGTGTTAAGCTAAACCTCCTACCACCTAAGGTAGTGAATGTGTGAACAGATGGACGGACGGACAAAACGGCGACTCACTATATATTATGCTCCCCCGATATTTTTCAAAACTTCGGATGAAAAATTGCTGACCCCTAATATGATGACAAAAGAAAGCAAAAGAAAGGTGTTCCGGGGGAAAATATAGAGGAGCTACGTTTGTACCGTCCTACATCTCATAACTAGGAACCCACAGGACAAGGGTTCCTGAAAAGGACTATTCATGAGATAATGACAAAACTACTACTATCATGAAGAGATGAGAGCGTGTTAAACAAGGCATACATTTACCATGTTTACATGTAGTTCCTAGCAAACGGTAAGACTAAGATGTATGTTTTGTAATTGTAATTTCGGTATTACACCTCTGTGATATCAGTAATATTACATACAAAGATATCGCCGAGGTAATCTGCATAATATTATCTGAATTTATGTTACAAAATGTCTAGGGAACTGACGCAATGCCAGACACTCACTAAAAACAAAACAATAGCTGCCCCACATCAACAATGCACCGTAACCAGTATTATTGAATTACGTCTTGTAAGAATATTAATAGTTACCCTCTGCTACTGGAATTATCAACTGGAGAGACCGCGCTGTCAGATGTGCATGTAGTTTTTCCGATCACACCAGAATGATCCACCCCTGGGAACGAGACCACAGAACGGTTTCCACTGTCATCAACATCATTTTCATTTATGGCAAACTGAAAACTTTCCGATGATGGAGTTACTGGTAAACTGTGTGGTCTGTAATGAAGAAAATGTCAGTGGTTTTTACATGAATAAATCGCACAGATATAAGGTTAACTTTAGGCTTAAGGTCAAAACAAACAACAGGACCAAATGGCCCTAAATCGCTCACCTGACCTTTGCAAAGAGGAAAACAAGCTTATAATTTCATAATAGAATTAGATCACATAGTCTATGGTATGCCATCACAAATTCCTGCGCTCGTCTTGAAGTGTTCAGTAAGTATATATGGTTATAGGGTGGGGATCGCTACGGTCTCCAAGTTATGACTCCGAGGTTATGTCCCCAGGAGTGGGGATGAACCCAAGGGCAACACTGGTTGGACGGTTGTATACTGAAACAAACAACAACACCACCCTGCACAACCTACGTTTTACTTGGTACATCCGAACCCTAGGAACAGACATGAGCAGACGACAATTTTTAAAAATAACGCTGCCATGTTTTTTTTAATTTTTACAATGTAAACAAGTGGGGTCAAAATGAATTTTAGGCTATGGCAAGATTGTAAACAGATCCAGGAACGTCTATTTTCATTCTATCTAACCATATCAGGTATGAAAATATATAGCAAGTAATAAAAAAAACTCGATTCATATTTGATATCCAGGCACCCTCAAATTCACAGTAGTCTTCAAGTGTCATTGAGATGGAATTGCTTCTTGTTTTTAATAGAATGTTTCTGAAATTAAGTTTGCAGGCAACTTTACCCCTCAGTACTCTTAACAGGGACCATTTTCATATGATGTTAAGAAGTCCACAGCCCTAGTCTCCATTAATGCAGTTTCCACTACCTTGGATGTCATTCATTATTGTTTATTCTGACGAGTCTGTCATACATTAATGTTTCTAGAAATGGTCACTCAGTGCATCTTATAACAGTTTCTAAAAATACATGATGTACGATATATGCATACCATGACATCATAGAACTTCAACAATAATGAGCTCAATGAGGGGACCCTTCTTTTCAAATCTAATTATGACATTTTTATGTAAAGCTGATTAAATTTTAAATCTTTACAACTTAATAGAAGTAGCACAGAAAGCATTTATGTTTCCTTTTTCTTCACGTATTGTTTACACTTTATTTTTTCATCAAACCATTTAAGTACCGTGATACCATAGAACACCATGCTACATATTATATCAATTATATATGAAACAAGAGCTGTCGGAGACCAGCGCAGCTCGACTAATCGATTTTTCAGAGAATAATAAATTATATATAGCTAGTATATACCATCACAAAACAAGGCTAAAACAATGTGGGGTAGGGTTGGGGACGCAACATAGCTATGTGTAAGAACTGACCAAAACTACACAGAAATATGTAAAAAATAAAAAATAAAGAGTTTTGAGTGGGGGTAGGGGGTGGGGGAGAGGCGGGGGTGAGTGGTGGGGGGAGTGGGGGTGGTGAGGGCAACATATATATGTAAGAAGCTATGTAATATATTATATTTTATTATTTGTGATACAGGCCACCGGCCAAAACACATAACATGTATACAATATATTTATCATAAATTTACACGTGGTTTGGTAGTTATGCATAAATGTACAATTAACTAACAATACTACCAATACAATACTATTACTGTTATATAACAGTACATACTAATCATGAATAAATTCACTTCGTTTAACGAAAGCATAGTAAAGAAACATAGCTATATGTTTTATAACACTTTCATTTTTACATGACATGACAATATTAAACTTGTGTTTGTTAGGAAACTCATAGTACTTTTTAGGAATATATAACGATCTTAAATCATGATAGAATGGGCATATCAATAGAAAGGGATATTGGTCTTCTATAACATTATTACAATGAAAACACAAACGTCTCTCTCTCTCTAGGCTTACCTACATGTACATGCCGTCCTCTCTCTATGAGCAGAGAGTGAGAGGATGTCCTAAAAGATACCATAGCTATTCTAAATTTCTTAATATTTAACACATTTAAATAATTTTCTATGTACAACAAGTTCAGATTTAAAATACCTATACAAATGCAGCGTTGCATTACCCTCTACTTGTTCGCTCCACTTCTGTATATATTGGTCTCTGAGCCTTAACTCATATTGCTTTATAAAAACATTTTCATTGACAACACTCTGCCGTTCCCATATATATCCAAAGCCACTATAATACAAATTGTGCTTCAGTTTTGTTACCCAATTTTCATATCCATGACTATCTAAAAGAATCAACATTTCAAAGCATTTTTAAACATATCTTGTGTAAGGCATTTTTATAATTTTAAACCAATACTTTATACATCTTTTGTTGGCTGCTATATACATAGGGTATCTACCACAATCACCCATTACTGCTGCATTGCATGCATTTATAGATGCATTCATAAAACTTTTACAAGCATACATATGAACCCTTTCAATACATTCCATTTGATCAAATCCCCACAGTTCTGATTCGTAAAGAAATACCGGACTAACTTTTGAGTCAAATAGTTTAAAATATATACTGTAAGGTATCGGGGTTAGCTCACTTAATGAAGCTAGCAAAGCAACTAATACACGTTTTGCCTTTATTGCCAGTGCGTTCGCCATCTGGTACATAGATAATCGACATGTAAAAAACAATCCAACATAATTATAACCACTTACAGCTTCTATCTGTTTTCCATCATAAAACCACTTCTCTGCTCTTGCTAAATGCCCACCATTTTCAAAAACAACAATTTTAGTTTTATCAGTATTCACTTTCAGCTTCCATGTATTACAATACTGATATAATAAGTCAAGTTTCTTTTGTAGACCATTTACAGTATCTGCTATCAATGCCACATCATCAGCAAACAATAGTAATAATATTTCTACAACATCAGGTGTTAACTGCACTCCATGTAACCCGCTATTACACATTTCTTCACTCAATTCATTAATAAATAATGAAAATAAAATTGGACTGAGAACACAGCCCTGTCGTAAACCTCTTGGACAATCAAAATATTCAGTACATTTGTCATTGGCTTTCACACACACTTTAAAGTTTTTATATATGCTTTGTATTGATTGCAACAGCTTTCCTTTAATTCCACCTTTTCTAAGGATTGTAAACAATTTACTTCTATTTACCCAATCAAAAGCTTTCATAAAATCTACAAATGCCACAAATAGCTTTTTACCCTTTTTACATAGATATTTAGAAATGATTGCTTGAAGTATAAATACATTGTCAATTGTACAATATCCGGGGCGAAAACCAGCTTGTGATTCAGTTATTTTATCAAACACATTTGCATAAAACATAACACGTCTTGCTAGTATACTAATATATATCTTGCTAAATGTACCTATAAGTGCAATGCCTCTATAATTATCAGGACAATTAACTGATCCCTTTTTATGAAGAGGTATTAAGATGGATTTTGCCCACATATCTGGGAATTCACCATTTGCAAAGAGTCTATTAAAAAGTTTGGTCAAATATGGCAGTATAATGTCTATACTACAGGCAGGGAGTGGGGAGGAGGGGGCAACATATATGTGTAAGAAGCTATGTGTAAGAATTAACCAAACCACACAGATATATGTAAAAAACAATAAACATTAAATAAAAATATTCCAGTTTCAAGCGTGGGGGCGGGTTGGTGGTGGGATAGGGGGCAACATAGCTACGTGTAAGAATTGACCAAAACAACACAGAAATGGGGGGGGGGGGGGGGGGGGGGGGGGGAGAGGGGACATAGCTCTACAGGTAAATGATCACGCGTGACACTTGTGATAAGCATTGGTACCCGTGAATACACACTGTTAGTATAATCAGCGTAATGGATTGCGGTAACCAACGACTTTGTCGTACTTGGAACATGTTTGTTTTCATAGAAGATATAATTATCGGATTACGGACAATTATCTGCGGCATTATAATCGAGAGGGGAGAGGGGACATAGCTCTACAGGTAAATGATCACGCGTGACACTTGTGATAAGCATTGGTACCCGTGAATACACACTGTTAGTATAATCAGCGTAATGGATTGCGGTAACCAACGACTTTGTCGTACTTGGAACATGTTTGTTTTCATAGAAGATATAATTATCGGATTACGGACAATTATCTGCGGCATTATAATCGGCTCTTTGATGAGTTGATGAGATGATACAAGATAGGTACTCCCCCGAAGATTGGCAATTAATGATTGAAGTAATTATATCGTGCCATTGTTGTTTTCTTTTGTACGCTAATTTTCGTGATCTGCGAGAGTAGAATAAATGTTGTTGTCTGTTTTTTAATGAATGAAATATTTAATGTTTGTAAAATTTTGTGGAACTTAATTAGCGATCGAGTAAATTATGGTTTATTGTTATTATACACAAATGTAGATATAGAAGATTGATGAAAACTCATACTCAAACCATTTAGCAATTTAATAAGG